>JAJMBE010000021.1:74579-126858 GCA_030565125.1 Candida pseudoviswanathii | reverse complement strand
ACAACAACAACAACAACAACAACAACAACAACAACAACAACAACAACAACAACAAAACCTACAGCATCATCACCACCACCATCAACAAGTTGTGCCACCGCAACAACACCAACACATCCATCACCAACCAGCACCAGCACAGCCACAACAGAACTATATGGCAAACCAAAACTTTATGCCTCCTCCAGCTAGACCCCCACCACAAAGACAAAATACCGCACCCGTCTACAGTCTATCGGTGAAGAACCTCCAACAACAACAGCAACTACAACAAGAGAGCACGCCGACTTCTCGCCACATGAACCCACCACAGGGGTACTTGCATCAAAGAGGTGAGTCGTTCTCGCATGACCCAAGACCAAAGATAAAGAAGGGTGCTAGACCCAAAAAGAAGCCAGGGTTCCATTTGAAACTAGATGGCCTTCGCAAAGTCTCGGGCCCCACCATCACTTCCTCGCAATCCGATTCAGGTACCGATTATTGGAACAGAACTCCGGGCGGGTACGCAAAACTGAACTTGTCATACACACCGGCAATTGGCACCGAGCAACGACACGATTTGAGGATTTCCGAACAAGACTTGGATGCCAATGATAGCAATTTTGGGGTGCCTTCCTTTAATCTCACGCCATCGGTAGACCCACCGGCAAACACACAAAGCGGATACTTTGAGTTGACAAACAAAGCCACCAATACCAACCAACACAATGTAACTCCGGGCGTCAACCACTTGGGTGTGTCCGCTGGAGGTGGGTTCTTTTCACCAGCAATCAACGAAAACGCTGTCAACTACTTTAACCAAACATTCGAAGAGTATTTGCAAGATGCCGAGAAGTTATCATCCACCAACGAAAACAACAACAACAACAACATTACAAACAATACAAGCGATTATCAGCAAGACACCTTGGATACCAATTTCACCGACTTGAACATACCAGACGATCCTAATTTGTTTGGTCCGTTGAGCTTTGATAACTCGCTTAGCAATGAGTTTTTGTCACCCGATAATGAGACCATCGACAGCCAAAACAGGTCATTCAGCAATGACATGACTGCTTCGCAGTATTATAACAGCAACATCAGTGGCGGCGATGAAGACAGCCAAGACCAGTCACAGCATCAGCTCGACGCAAGATTGGCATTACCTACTTTACTGAAAACGTTGTCTAACCAAAGTGGTCACAGCGTTGTGTCGTTTGGCTCAGAGCTGACTCGTTCAACAAGCACAAATCCTAATGTGGCCGCCACGCCTCCTGCGACAACAAGCGGTGGTGGCGGCGGTAGCAGCAGTCTTAACCAAACATCCAAGCCATCCAAAAAGAGAGCATCGAAAGGTGCAGTCTGTACGGTGTGTGACAAGTACATCAGTAGAGATATTGCTAGGCACATGAGGATACATGACGATGTCGGTCGTTTCCAGTGTGTTTACCCCAAGGCGATGTGCAACCACAGAACACAAAACTTCAACCGTCCATACGATTACAAAAAGCATTTGTTGCATCTGCACTTCATATTTGACGACCCCAAGGGCAAAACCGCAAACACGTTAACTGGGAAATTGCCTATCCAAGGTACATGCAGTGCCTGCGGACAAAGGTTTGTTGCAGGTGACTGGTTAGAATTGCACGTTTTAACCAAGGACCCTGAATCGAGGTGTCGATTCATAAACTAAGATCCGGTAGTGTCGCTGTGACTTCTTCGGACAAAGGGACGGCTGAGGAAAGCTTTTTTGCAATTTCTATTTATTATTTTTTTGTTAGAGTATAGAATTTATTCGTAAGTATTGATTGTCTTCCCTTCTTTCTCCGCTGTATATTTGCTCATCTAGTTATTCGTTTTATTTATTTGCTCAATCTAAGGTAGCTAGCGATGATGAAGATGACTTGGAGATTATAGATTCACTGTAATAATATATTCTGTATATCATGTTCGTATCTTGCGCTAATATCTATCTCGGTGACCCTGCAACCAGCGGTTGGGCCAATCACACGCACCCATAGCACCGTACACCGCACCTGCTTCCTTATTTGGGAAAGCCAGAAATGACTCGTTGTGACATTCGACACGACCGTGTGTGTGCCAACCGAAATTTGTGCAACTTTTCAGGCAATAACAAATTTGCTCAAGCCAACAGCATACGCAATTCCACCCACCCACCCACTCACAAACTAGCCTGTCCTCCTTGTGCTACTTTCAGATTACAAGCACTGCTTCCCATATATAATATGAGCAATATATCTAAACCATCTCTACTATCACACGCCCGTTTTATGTATTTAAACACTGCGTGATCCACTTCTCCAAAACCCTCCTCGACTATTTATTATAAAGACTACATCCCAGTTGATAATAATCACTATACCCAAGACCATCGACCCATTCTCCTTCCCAGCATAACCTTGCACATTAGATCTGACTGTGCATTCGTATCAAAAAAATATCCTCCATCCCCAGCATATAAATACACCCTTTTAGAACCCCCCTCCTAGACTCGAAAAAAACATACTCACAATGGAATACATCAAAAGACACCACGACATGGATATGGGATCCAGCTCCTCTGTAGCCGCTACCGCCACCTCAATGATGATGAACATGGCCTCGATGGCCACCTCCACGATTATGGACATGGCGTCGTCGTCCGCCAGCATGGACCACGACCACGACCACTCCAGCATGTCTGGCATGTCCGATGATAGCGGCAGCCTGGGCCATATGGGGATGCACATGTGGTTGACGCGCGAGTACGCAGGGTACCCTGTGCTTTTCCGGGACTTGATAGCCAACAACAAGGCGGAAGCGTTTGGAATCTTTGTGTTGTTGTTTGTCGTTGCTTTCTTGACGCGGATGTTGGAGTTTGTGCGCAACTACCTTGAAGAGATTGTGTGGAAGAATAACAACTACCTTGAGCATGAGAACGGCGTCATTCAGGAAGTCTCCAAGCCTGCCCCTGCCCCTGTGGCTGCGTGCTGTGCTAACGCTAGAGAGAACGGGAACTTTGATGAGCATGCGAAGACCTGTGGTGGTGGTGCGCGTGTGGATGATGAGTCGGATGATTCGATTGATAAGACAGACTCACCTCAGGTTGAACCAATGAAGAAGAAGAGAGGCACGTCGATTGCGTCGGGGATTATGAGAGATGCGATTAGACTTGCGTTGTGCATTATTCCAGATTTGCTTTCTTACAGTTTGATGTTGGTGGCCATGACGTACACTTTGGTTTACTTCTTTGCTGTCGTTATTGGCTCCGGTGTCGGTAGATTCACTGCTGAGAGAACCATGGAGCACTTTAGAATCAAGAGAACTGTTCCTAGAGATTGCTGTTAGTTTTGGAAAATGATGCTTCCTCTTGCTAGTCTGGAGTGTATTTTATTTTTTTGTTTTAGTTTCGCCTGTTTATACTAGAAAGAATTTTTCTTTAATGCTTTTAATGTTCTTTTTTTACTTCTAATGATTAATACATGTACATAAAAAATGAAAACTTCAAGTGTGTATTTCTTTATCTATGGTACAATCTCATCAATTTTCTTCGTTAGTTCACTGTACTTACCCTTGTTGAATTGTGATCCTTTACCATCTGCTAACTTCTCACTGTATATCAACCTGGCTAACGTAAGACATTCCTGTTTGGTGTATCCTTGGGCGTTGCTCTTCATATTGTTGAGTAAGGTAAACTCATTCAACGTAAACATCTCAAAGTATAAGGACGCCCTGGTGAAATCAATGGCTTCTGGGTTGGACGACAAGTTTCGTAACATCTGTTGCAAAGTCGATATGTTCAACAAGATCCTCTTGATACCGTTACCATTGATCTTGACCAACATCTTGCTCTTGCTTATCATCAAGTCGTTGAGGAACTGAGAAAACCCAGTGAAAATGCTATACTTTTCAGCTTCGCTAACCGTTTTGGATAACTTGTTGTCAACTGTGAAAATCTCTTGATTCAAGTTAGCAATAAAGTGGTCAGCATCTCCTGGTTCGGTAATTGGCGACCAGTTGACATGACTAAAGGACATGGTCACATAATAAATGGCTTTGCATCTCAACTCGTATCTCAATGCTAATAGCGTCTTATCTCTAATGGCTTCAAAAGTGTTGAGCACTCTGTTGAAGTTTATAATTTTTTCGGAATTCAATGCAAGGTAGATATTGTACTGGAGGATATCCGAACCATCGAGCGAGAAATTGATGGATGGTCTGCCATTCTCCAAAAATGACCAGTTGTACTTCATCTTGTCGACAGCGGTAACTTTAACGTCCTTGTTGTGTTCTTCGTCATAGACACTATAGTTGGTTTCCTTCTTCACCAAAGGCAACCACGAAAGTATCCATGTGGTTGTCAATAACAAATGAACAATCTGCGAGTATGCTTCGTGGTCTAACATATCCTCTTGGTGTGTGTAGGTGCTGTCGTGCAACAACACTTTAGACTCCGACAGAACCAATTCCGACAAATCAGCCGTGGTGTCTTGGGACCCTTCGAACAAGATCTTACCACTTATCTCGCTCAACACCGGTATCTTCATCCATTTACTAATTTGCAGCTGTGGACGATTAGCAACGACACCTTCGCCCGTGGATAGAAGCTCCTGGTACAACCTGCTATACTCTTTACCAAAGTTCTCCAACGTCAACAACACTGCTCCCGAAAACTCTTCACGGTAGGACAACGAGGTATTCAAGATCAAACACAATTCAAGGAACAACTTCTTGAAGTTGTATGCATTCTCGTAAATGATCAATTTGGAGTCGACTGCACTGACGGAGGTACCCATTATCTTAGACTTTGAGTCTTGGTTCAATGAAACTAAATCTAATTTCAAACCCGATGCAAAAGGCATTGTCTGTTCAATCTTTAAGGCATATGCACCACCAACTTCTTCTCCAAAGGTAGCTTCAATGGAATGACGTAAATAAGTCAAAAACGACTTCTTCATGAAATCTTCAAAGAATTGATACGACGTTTTCAACTGGTGTGTGGCCACTAGTTCCTGTCTAAACTCTGAGAATATTCTCTGTGAACCATCGACAAATATCAAGAAAAACTCCAAGATGATTCTCATATTGAACAAGTTCTTCGGCACCAACACTTCAACTAACGCGTTGAACGATTCGTTCTTAACATAAGGAGAAGCAGACTCCAAGACGTCACCGGGTTTACCATCGGCTGAGTCGGCATATCCTGGGAGAACATCGCTTAAAATACTAAGAATCTCTTTGGAGGTCTTGTTGGAGGAATCGTACGTGACATCTTCAAATTTAAACAACTCCTTTTTGGATAATGCTTTGGAAATTTTGTTTTGATCGATGGTCCTGACTTCAGAAACTCCTTGCGATCTAAGCAAACGATCGTCATAGATATAACTCAACATTAATGCTCTCAATTCTTTTCTAATCGAGTTCCAAATGGAAAGCAAGTTTCGTGAAGATGCAGACAGCATCTTGCCTAGCATGGGACTGGCTCCCAACACCGGTGTGCTTTCAGCAATTAATGGCTCAACATTGCCTTCGTCGAGTAGTTCCACAATAGCTGTGACCACTTTAAATCTTTGGAACGTAGCCAAACATTTGACAAATATCGAACCAAACAAGTCTTGCAAGATAACAACAGCAGAGTCGTTAAAGGTACCACGGGATATAACCTCAAACAAGGAACCCTGGTCCAAGTGTTGCATTTTGGACAACTTGGACAATGCATAGCTGTTTGTCAGTCTCACTTCCTCTGTTGTTCTATTGATCAATCCATGCAACTCCAGCTGGTTTGTGTCGAGCAAGACCTCTATAGCCTGGTTCAATCTGTTTAGCTTCGATGCTGTAAGCAAAAGCATATAGATGTAGTAAAAGGACTCAGTGCTTGGATTCAGGGTGGAGTCCAACAAAATCTTGTAGTCAATAGCGCCTTGGTTCTTCTTATTATGTGAATGCAATTCAGGCAACAACTTTGTCAAAAAGTTCTCCACCGGGTTACTGACATAATCCACGACTTCCGAGGTGTCCAAGTTGGCGGAATTGAAGATAAACTGGTCCAAGTTCTTCAGCTCCAATAATGCCACAAACGAAGCCAACTGTGGGTTGGTGGACCCTATTATATTCTTCCAGGAAATCGATCCCTCATGCTGTGTTCTATTGTATTTCAAGTAGATTTCATTCTGTAGTTCGTCGATGATCATGTCGAATAACTTGTTAGATTGGTCCTCCAAGTAGCTCTGTATCCCATTCATTGCTGGAAGCGACCACAAGTTGTATTTTTCGGCCATCTTGTATCCTTCGGATATAACATCATAAACTTCGTGGATCTTTTTGTCAACAATCAATTGCTCAACTCTCCCTGGGATTCCATCCATTTCTGCCATGGCATCCAATACTTCAATCATCTCGGCATACTTCCCGGACGCTTGTGACAATTCCCCCAATACAGCTGATCTATCGTGAATTTCCTTGTTGGAGCTTTCCAAGAATTCCTTGATTTCCGCAGAATCGTTCTGCGATTCCTTCATCGTGGCTAGTAAGGAGTTGTACGAATTGATTGTGGAGTGAAACATGTGGTGCTTCTCACTAACCACGTATTTCAATGCTGATTCAGTGTCGCTCTTCAATCTATGGAAGTCGTTCAATTTGTGTGCCAAACCGACTGAGGTGTCGTCCAAAAGTGCAACGGTAATATCGATCGGGTTAGCTTCGTCTCGGAGCATTTGTGGCCAGTCATATTTGATTGTGTTGTATATCTCCTTCAAACTGTAAATTGACTCGTCGGTCGTTCGAGCCTCGTTGTCTCCATTACGAGACATATAGGACAACCTTTTCAGAGACATGGTGTGTGGTCGTGGTGGCTGTGGTGGTTGTTTGTGTGTCTAGGTTTGTCGATCTGGAATTTTTCCTTTGTT
The DNA here is from genome assembly GCA_030565125.1 of Candida pseudoviswanathii. Classification (NCBI taxonomy): domain Eukaryota; kingdom Fungi; phylum Ascomycota; class Pichiomycetes; order Serinales; family Debaryomycetaceae; genus Candida; species Candida pseudoviswanathii. The sequence continues at coordinate 119,971 of JAJMBE010000021.1, read as the reverse complement.
TGGGACGGTGGGTTAAAGTTGGTGATACAACTTTTTTTTTCTTCTGCTGTTTCCAGTTGTCTCTGTTTTGTTACAAAGAACGTTTCTTCTTTCGGGAATAACCACCCAGACAGCAAGAGCAACCATGACCACAAGTTTCGTTGTTTTATCTGATGATGAAGTTGGTGTTGCAGTACCACCACCGGCGCCAGTTCTTCCACCACTTCAGAAAAGCAGCCAACCAGAGGTCATAGAATTGTATGTGTATTCACACTAGCGACGCGTCTTTCTTTGGCAACACCAATACTAACATTCTAGGCTTACTGACACTGATGAAGATATTCCAAACACAGGGATGGCAAGGACCAGTACCACTGCAACTTTCCGACAGACATCTACTACCAGCTTTCCTAATAATTTGGCAAGCTTTAAACCAGCATCGAGAAAATCATCCATGCTCCCCCCAGAAGAAGAGATTATCGTGGTAGACAGTGATGGGGAGGATAGTGAAGACATGAAGGACTCTACAGACGTGAAGGACTCTACAGATGTGAAGGACCTCTTTAATATAGTGCAGGATTTTGTGGCGAACCCAATAGCATCTTCGCCTGTCAAAGTGGCCAGCCAGAAGAACGATGACACGCTCAATGATTCCATTGTTGATTCATCGTTTCATTTCCTGGTTGACGGTGTCTTACCACAGAGGAGACCCGCTGCTTCTCCTTCGTACGTGCAACCGACGCCAGTCCCAGACAATGTCCGTTGGCTATCCAGTGATGATGAAGACGAGGGTCCAGTTATTCCCAGTTCCCAACCAGCACCATCGACAACTATGCTTGCACAGCCTGTTAAGAGGTCTAAATCCACTCAAAACCCACCGGGTGACAAACCACCAAAGCGTGCCAAAAGATCTAAAACGACTGATATTATTACCCACCTACCCAAGATTGACGATTACCAATACACTCAGCAGGATTTGAAGAATGCTAATAGAGTTACCAGAAAGAAAGAAGAAATCTATGAAGAGATGAAATTACACGTATCGTCGGCAGTATACAGTTTGTTTGTCAATGATATGACAAACTTCAAGATGGAGTTAGTTCAGACTGACTATGAGCTACCTATCATGTTCTGGAAACGAAATATCACCGCGATGTACGATAAGGAAAGGGATATATTCATTCCATGCCACCAACAGAAACTAATGGAGAAAACGCTTGTCATGTACTACCTAGGGCCTGAATTTCTCAGGAAGTTGAAAACAGGTGAGATTAAAGATGATGTCAAGTCCGCTCTTCGTCAAGTATTGGAGATCACAGCGCACGAGTACCATGTGATTATAATGGTAGAAGGATATGATAAGCAACTCAATAAGATCAAGGCATTTGAACAGCGAAAATTCCGGTCTCAAGTCCTTCACGGGTTGGATACGCAAGAACAATCTAGATCGAGAAACACGGAGGCAGAGATGTCGCAGTATCCATCTTCAAGCGAGGCTGAGCTACTCATCAACAGAGCACAAATACAACTAGGCGTCAACATATTCACTACTAGAGGCCGACCTGAGTCAGTTATGTGGTTGAATTCGTTTACGAACATGATTGGCGAGTCTCGTTACAGCAAGTTTGAAAGAAACCCGAGTGTGGCTAATCTAGGGACAGTGAAATCCGGGGATGATGCCAGAGGAACCTTCTTGCAGTCTATGCAGCAATTCAAGTTGATCACTAAATCAAGTGCCGAGAAGTTGTATGTGCTGTATAAATCCATGCACCTGATTTACGCGGCGATGAGGACTAAAGGTACTTTGGGCAAGGACCCCATGAACAGGAACATTGTGCCGCCGTCGGTTGATAAAACAATGTTCAAGCTATTTACAGCGGATGATCCTAATAGCGTTATAAATTGAGGTAGATACATACACACGAAATCTAAGAACTGGTGGCTTTCTTCGCAGCATTGAGGTCGTCAATGTTGAGCTTGTCACTCAAACCTTCAACAACTTGAATTCCTCTATCAATCTCGTATTTCTCTTCTAAAGTAAACTCATACTTTAATTTGTTCAATTGTGAAACGACGTTTAACGACTTGTCAACCAAACTTGTATTAGAATCTTTGTTCAACACCAGTGCCAAGAAGTGGGTCAACTTTTCTTTTCTAAGCTCTTCCTCCAATTTGGCATCCAATCCATTGGACAAGATGGAAGAAACCAAAGACAAGATTCTCAATTGCAATTTGGGGTCAGTGGTGTCGAAATGGATCAATTTCCAGCCCTGCAACTTTTCAAACTGGATGTATCCCGGGTTGTAATCTCTAATAGCGGAAGAGATAGCATACAATGCCTTCAATTGCAATGCCTTGTTGGTTCCGTCCTGAGCCAACTTGATCAACTCGTCCAACCCATCACTCTTGTGGAAATCTTCTTGGGACTTAGGGTTGTTCTGCACGGCAGTGCCAATGATCCCACAGATGAGAACCTTCAAGTCAACAGGGGTTCTGGAATCGGCCAAGATCTTGTTTAATGGGTCCCACAAGTTCAAATTTCCGATGTTGTTGGCATTGTCCAAGTTTTCAATCAACATTTCAAAGTTCTCCAAGGCGATTTCTTTGTCGGAGGTCGAAACATCCGGTGTTTGCACAACTTTGATGCTCTCTTTCATCAAGGTGGCTTCGTCGGGACCCCCAAATAACTGACTAAGGGCTTTTGGATCGGGCTCTCCGATCTTCTCAAGAGCGGCTTTATCCCCAGCTTGTTGTGCAATTGTCCAGTGTAATAATTTTTCCATGACTAGAAAGTGTGTGTTGGTGTGAAGAAGAAAGTAAAAGGGAGTTTGGCGATGGTGGAGTCGTTTGTCCCTTTTTTATAGTTGCTTGTCTAGTAAGATACTCTTCTAGGGACTCGATGGGGGAAGGTTTCTGATATTTGCTTAGTTCCAGAAGGTTCCAGATGAGCGAGACATTTCTTGGTGGAGGTGCGACATTGAGGTGACATTTTAGATACGACATTGGGTGGATCGTTCGCCCGACATTTTGTGATTCTTGCGACATTCTGCACTACCAAGTGTAGCCTGGCTGAACGGATCACAAGATAAACCTCTGAAAATTTATCTCAGGGCATGCAACAACAATTATGTAGAAGAGGGAGTCACGAGATACACCTGTGAAGGAATCATGTGGTCGGCTCTACGTAATCTTTGAATTCATGCAATTATTAAGAAGGAGCACAGATGAGTAAACACCATACGTTCATTTGCACCACCTGATGATTCCTGCAAAAACCAAAAATGCCAAAAAGAAAAAAAATAGGCGCTGGAAATGTTACAACCCACGCGAACCCGAAAATGGAGCAATCTTCCCCGGGGCCCCAAATACCAACTCACCCGAGAGAGAGCAAGACACCACCCACCACGAGACGGAGTATATCCACCAAGGTAGTAAGGCTGGGTTAATGATACATGTGTAGACAGCTACTCGCCTAGCCATTGAGTGGTTATCACATGACACTGGCAGGTTACAACCTCGTCTAGTAGTTATTTTGTACATTTCCATGGGGATCAGGAAGTTCCGTTTGGTAGGTGCGTCTACTGATTCCCCTTTGTCTCTGAAAATCTTTTTCCTAGGGGAGGTTTGGCCAATTGATATAAATTCACATTGATTCCCACCCACCCTTCTTTCTCTCTCTCTTACACCCAATTGATTTTTTTTTTACTTTTCCCCTTTCTTTATCATCAACGATAAGTAAATTTATCAATTGCCTACTCAGAATGTCATTATCCAACAAATTATCCGTCAAAGACTTAGACGTCACCGGTAAGAGAGTCTTTATCAGAGTCGATTTCAACGTCCCATTGGACGGTAAGACCATCACCAACAACGCCAGAATCGTTGCTGCCTTGCCAACTATCAAGTACGTTGAAGAACACAAGCCAAAATGTATCATCTTGGCCTCTCACTTGGGCAGACCAAACGGTCAGGTCAACGACAAGTACTCCTTGGCCCCAGTTGCTACCGAATTGGAAAAGTTGTTGGGCCAAAAGGTCACCTTCTTGCACGACTGTGTTGGTCCAGAAGTCGAAAAGGCTGTCAATTCTGCCACCGATGGCCAAATCTTCTTGTTGGAGAACTTGAGATTCCACATTGAAGAAGAAGGTTCCTCCAAGGTTGACGGACAAAAGGTCAAGGCTGACCCAGAAGCTGTCAAGAAGTTCAGAGAACAATTGACTGCTTTGGCTGATGTCTACGTCAACGATGCCTTTGGTACCGCCCACAGAGCCCACTCCTCCATGGTTGGTTTGCAAGTCCCACAAAGAGCTGCTGGTTTTTTGATGGCCAAGGAATTGGAATACTTTGCTAAGGCTTTGGAAAACCCAAGCAGACCATTCTTGGCCATCTTGGGTGGTGCTAAGGTTTCCGACAAGATCCAATTGATTGACAACTTGTTGGACAAGGTCGATATGTTGATTGTTGGTGGTGGTATGTCCTTCACCTTCAAGAAGGTCTTGGACAACATGCCAATTGGTGACTCCTTGTTTGACGAAGCTGGTGCCAAGAACGTTGAAAACTTGGTTGCTAAGGCCAAGAAGAACAATGTTGAAATCATCTTGCCAGTTGATTTTGTCACCGCAGACAAGTTTGACAAGGACGCCCAAGTTTCTTCTGCCACCGACAAGGAAGGTATCCCAGACCACTGGATGGGTTTGGACTGTGGTCCACAATCCAGAAAGTTGTTTGCCGACGCTGTTGTCAAGGCCAAGACCATTGTCTGGAACGGTCCACCAGGTGTCTTTGAATTTGACAAGTTTGCCCAAGGTACCAAGTCCTTGTTGGACGACTGTGTTGCCTCTGCTGAAAAGGGTAACATTGTTATCATTGGTGGTGGTGACACTGCTACTGTTGCTAAGAAGTACGGTGTTGTTGACAAGTTGTCCCACGTTTCTACCGGTGGTGGTGCTTCTTTGGAATTGTTAGAAGGTAAGGAATTGCCAGGTGTGACTGCTCTTTCCAACAAGGCCTAAATCAGAGATATTTATTCTAGTAAATAGGATGCAAAAAGAAAAACGCTTAATAAAAAAGAAACGATTTTTATCTAATGAAGTCTATGTATCTAACAAATGTATCAATGTTTATTCCGTTAAACAAAACTCAGTCTGTAAAAAAGGTTCTAAAAATAATAAATATTCTGTCTAGTGTACACATTCTCCCAAAATAGTGAAATCCAGCTCTACAATTTGGCTTTACCAGTACAAATCAAGGACCAATCCTCTTCAGTCAACTCTTGGTACTTGTCGCCATTCAACCAGTAGATCAAATCCTTGCCGTCTTCACCCTTTGGTAACTTTTGGTTCTTGAATTGGTTCTTAGGAACCTTGTGGTTGTGCGAAACTTCAATGGCGCCAATCTTGATGAACGCAGGTTGAGCATACACAGGCAAAGACTTGGTCACGTGGGAGTGGATCAATTTCAAGATTTCCTCGTGGCTCAACTCGTCCTTGGCTTCACAGACGGCAAAACAGGCTCTACCTTCGTGGTTTGGCACCTTGACACCGACAACGACGGACTGTTTCAAGGCCTTGGAGCCCATCAATTCGTTCTCGACCTCGGTGGCGGAGACGTTTTCGGACTTCCAACGGAACGTGTCACCTAATCTGTCGACAAAGTACAACAATTTGTCCTCATCCATCTTCAACAAGTCACCGGATCTGTACCACGCGTCGCCCTTTTTGAAAACGTTGGTGAGGATTTTGCTGTTGGTGGCAGACTTGTTGCCGTAGTAACCCTGGAACGATTTCTGCACGTCGTTGGGGTTCAAGATTCTCATCAACAATTCACCGGGCTCGTTGTAAGCGGCCTCGGTACAGAACCCAGTCTTGGGGTCCTTGTAGATTTCACTCTCGTCTTCTGGGTCCATCTTGGCCAATTTCTGCTGGGTGGCCAATAACAAACTGATAAGGGACCCATACTTACGACAGGCGCCGACACCGTACTCACCGTACTGCAAGTTGGTGGTGGCGATAGGGGACTCGGTGGCGGCGTAGAATTCACCGATACCATCAATGTGGAATCTGCGCTTGAACTCAGACCATATATCTGGACGCAACCCGTTACCGTACGCGATTCTAACATTGTGTCTGTCCTGGTCTGGATGGGGCTTGGAGTTCAACAAGTAACGACATACCTCACCGACGTATTGCACGTGGGTGGCACCACATAATCTGGCCTGGGTCCAGAACGAAGTCGCTGAGAACTTCTGGGACACCGAGACACAGCCACCGACAATCAAGGTAGGACACAACCCCAACATGGCAGCGGTGGAGTGGTACAAGGGCATGGCGGTCAAGACGTTTGATTTCCCGTCAATCTTCATGATGTGGCCAAAGAAAACCGAGGCCATGAAGGCTTTTCTCCAGGACATGATACCTGCTTTTGGCAAACCGGTGGTACCCGAGGTATAAATCAATGCACAAGCGGAGGAGTCAGTGTCGGTTGGTCTTCTGGTCTTGTCCTCGGCTCTGTATTTCGGGGTCGACTTGAGTCTCAATCTGTCAAACAAGGCAAACTCATCAATGTAGTTTATTCTCACATGTGGCAATTCCTCCTTGATCTGAGCCTCGGTGTCTCTGATTGGGGCATCACAGTCCGGGTCAACGAAAACCTGCGACGCGTTGACAATCTTAAGACAGTGGATCAATGGCTTGTCCTTGGTGTTGAAGTTCAAGAACGCAGGCAAGGCACCAATGTTCCACAATGCCAACCACAACACAATGAAGAGCGGCTTGTTCATACAGGAAACACCGATGGTGTCGTTGGCAGTGACGCCGTATTCGTTCTTCAAGATGTACGAGTACTTCAAAACCATGTCGTACAATTCCTTGTAGGTGTATTCTTCTAGGTCAAACTGGTCGTCGTAGATCTGGAACCCCTCGGCGTCGGTCTTGGGGGTTGGGGCATTCTTTCTTGGTCTTGGGAACGCCAACGCTTTGTTGTTTGGGTTCTTGAACACGGACTGCTCGAAAAAGTACCAGTATGATGCCTTACCTCTGCTGGCTTTCCACAAGTATGGGAGGGCATTGACAGCGACCGTCTTGGCTAACAGCACGTCGTCGGCAATTAAATATTTGGCTTCCAATAACTGACTACCAAGGATGGCAGCAGCGGCTATTTCTAATCCTGACATATTTCTCGTAGTAGTGAATGAATGAAGGGTGGAATAATATCACTGAAAGCACGTAATAATAGAAATCAAATAGCAAGAAAAGAGAGAAAAAAATATCAGGGCAAGAGAGGATTCGGAAACAGCTGGGATATGATTATGTATTTATACAACGGTAGAAACTAAGTTGTTGAAGTAAATTTCCCCCATACAAAAGACAGAAAAAAAAAGAAATTAACTACCCGTTCATACGTAATGTGAAAATCCCCCCAGTCAGTCTAGTTAAAGGTTTGCCTTGGGTTTCATTCTTTTCACAAGGATCACTAAGAATTCAAGGTTTTTCTCCACAAAACAAAAGTTCCTGTGAGTGAGCAAGTGGACGAGCGTGTGCGACGCGAGCATGCCAGTCAACGGGAGACGGTGCTTGGTGCTCGGCGAACGTACCCACTGGACAAAGGACCACCACACTCAGGAGTTGACCAGAATGTGATTGGGTTATTCTTTAATCTTCCACTAGTTCTTGTCATGCGCCGTCACCCATTCAGTGATGGCAAAAAAAAACTCGTCGCGATGGGTGCTGCTCGTCGGGTTCCCAACATTTCTTACCCACTTCCTCCAATTAACCGAGCATGTATTTTCTCTCTTGACACAACTGCGAGTGCACCTGAATTTTTTATTTTCACATGTGACCCCCATTTTTTTTTGCCCACTTCGGATAAGAACACACACAAAATAATAATGGCGTATGCACCAAACGGAATTAAAAAATCGTTTTGCAACTAACTCAAGGGAAAAACTTAAAACGTATGGAAGGGCAGTACAATCAAAACGTGCGTAAAATGGAGGGAGGAGGGGGAGTATCACGCACCATTATATGGATACTGGTGATGGTCCTCGATTGTTTCTTGCGAATAGTTGATATCGCCTGACACCACTCCGAGCTTCCATGAGTTGGCAAACGTCTCTAGTGTGGAGCCCGAAGTCAGCTCTGAGTCCAAGAGTGGGAGCCGATTCGTCTGCTTCTCTAGATGCTCTTGCTGTTTTTGTGATTGTCTGAACAACGGCGCGCTGAAATAGTTCTCTGTGTGCTCTGTTGAAAGGGGAACCGCCGATGCGATGTAGTTGTTGTTGGTGGTGGTGAGGTTCTTCCACGAAATGATCTTGCCATCGATCTTGATCAACATTTCGAGTATCTCTTTGACCTTGTCGTTGATGATTGGAATCTGGTTGGTGGTCATTCCATACTGCACCAACGTCTTTAGTTCAATGTTGGATTCCTGGATATACTCGCCCATGCAGCAATTGCCGTGTTTTGCAATCAAAAGTTTCAAGATCTCGTAAAAGAAAAACTTGTTTCTGTCCACCGTCGAGATGTCGATTGCTTGGGCGATCATGGGCATATATCCAATATAATCGTTACACACACTGTGGTTGATCACTTCTCTAATCACCAACCCCAACTTGAGCCCGTTTTCAATCTCAGCTTGCTCCGTGGTGGTGGAAATGCACGACGTGTTTAGTCCTAGTTGCAAGTTGCACAAGATCTTGAATATCGTGTTTCTTGTTTGCACTATTGGGTGTGGCAAGTTCCATTTGCCAAACTGGATTTTGATGTGCTTGCTTTTGCTTTCCAAGTCGTGGAATCTGTAGTGTGACCAACAATACGTCAACAAGTTTTCCATTAGTAGAAGTTTCAAGACAACGCTGGACTCCGAGAAGAACGTGAACACATATCCCATGTCAACCAAGTTTTCAATGCAGTCGTTGAATGCTTCAAGAAAAATATTGGGATTGTCTAGCAAGTCCTTGGACTTACCAATGGACAATATCTGTACCAACAGGAGCACTCTCGAGACTTTGCAGTTGGTAGTCAAGATCACGTTTTCTGCTTCACGGATGTCCTTAGAAGCTTTCCACGCATTCTCGAAAGACGTCGGTGGGAACCCAACGGGGCAGCTCAATAAGGTTGACATAGGGATTTTCTGTTTCTGCTTGAATTTGGAAATGTTCATCAAAACTTCACTTATAGGCGTCTTGCATTTGTTGATGCCCTTGAGGTACCCAATACTGTAGACTGGCTTCAACGGAGGGTGGGGCAACATTGGTGGTGGTGGCTTTCTGGCAAACTTGCTCACGGATTTTTCAGTGATCCCAGTATTGAAGTCATGGCCATAACAATCTTTCTCTGACTTTGTGAATGTTTCTTCGTTTAGCTCTGCCGACTGGAAGCGTTCACATTCCCATTCGGTTGTTTCATTCTGGTGGTGTGTTTTCTCCATGAACTGGGTGAATCCTGACTCGGCGTTGTTCTTGCTTGATAGATCCAAGTCTTGGTGAACCTGCGGCGAGATATTCTGAAGCATCAATATGGGTGGACCCACTCCAATCCCAGCCCCAGCTCCTTCGCCAACACCCATAGTCTCCCTGTCTCCACCTATAGTCTCCCCACCAACCCCACCTCGCTCAAGGCTCTCTTCTTCGCGGTTCTGGCTAATGATTTGTTGCTTGAGGTTGTTGACAGTAGCAGTGTTCTCACTGTTCGTTGTGCCTGTTCCCTTGACGTCATTCCAGTTGGTCAATTTGATGGCTTCGCTAGTCGACGACTTGATTCTTCTTCTAAATGCAAACGAATACTCTCTTATCCCAAACAGAATAGCACTAACTAGAATCAACACCACGATGATGGTCATGAAATAATAGAAACCATTAGCAAGAATCGGATTATCGAGTTCAACGGGAATCAGTTGGAAGTTTGCCGACATGGAATAGAATCGATCGTTATAAAGTCCTCCGCTTCCTCCTCCTCCACGACCACTGGAACCCCCACCACTACTACTACCACTGCTACCACCTCCATCATGATTATGACGATGCGGATCTGGACCGATATGGGCTGCACCTAGTTTCAAGTAGGAATCCTTATGGTTGTTCACTATGTATTCAGGTTCTTCATAGTTCATCAATAGGTTTTGCTTATAGCCAGGTTGTTGTGGGGAGTGTCGGAAGATTTGGACCTTTTCCTTGATATCTCTGGGTTCTATCATGGTGCGTATAAGTTGATAATCTCCCAAGTTCTATACCGATCAATTGGGATCCATTTAAATCGAAATCAAAGAAAGGAAAGAATAAAGGTAGGTTTTGGAGGGAGAGGGAGATAGATTTTTGTAATGTGTGGATTTGCTTTGTCTGATTTTTTTTTTACAACCACTGTTTATTAGTGCTGCCAAATTGTTTGTGACGCTCGTTTCGTGCATCCATGCTCCGTAGTTTTAAGGAGTCGGAAATCCGATTATTCCCGCGAATGAAAATTTCCTCCATTGTAATCAGACCATCACCGTTTTGCACTACGATTCATTCGCTTTGTTAGTTTTTTTTTTTCTTTCCAGGGTATAAACGACCCAAAAACATCCCACTTGGTGCTCTTGTTTTTTTTTTGTTTTCCCACAGCAACACCTCCGTCCAAAGCATCATGTTGTCAAAGACAAGATTCTTTTTCTCAAAGAACTCGCTTGTGTTGAACACCTTGCAGCAAAACAAGGGATGCAGGTTATCCATAGCATCGAGGTCAACAAAACCCACCAGACCCGCATCCAAACTAGTCCCCCTGTTGAAGTTCTCCAGAATATTCAACAACTTGAGTAAGAGAAAGTACACCACCATCGCGCCTACTGCCAACTCCAACATAGCCAAGGCTGAATTCGTCAAGTCGACCGTGAAAACCACACCACCACCACGTGTCATCCCACCAAAGTCCGTTGCTTACTGGTTATTAGGAACTTCAGGACTAGTCTTTGGTATCGTTGTCTTGGGAGGATTAACGAGATTGACTGAGTCTGGTTTATCCATCACCGAATGGAAGCCCGTCACTGGTTCCATCCCGCCATTGAGCGAACAAGACTGGGAGGACGAATTCAACAAGTACAAGAACTCGCCTGAGTTCAAACAGTTGAACTCCCACATCACCTTGGACGAGTTCAAGTTTATCTTCTCCATGGAATGGGGCCACAGATTAGTCGGTAGATGTATCGGTGCGTTCTTCATACTTCCTGCATTGTACTTCTACACTCGTGGGAGATTCACTCCACGAGTAACCAAACGTGTCTGCATCCTCACGGGATTATTGGGCTTGCAGGGGTTCATCGGCTGGTGGATGGTCAAGTCGGGATTGGATGAAGAGCAATTGGCTGAGCGTAAATCCAAGCCTACTGTTTCCCAGTACAGGTTGACGACTCACTTAGGTGCCGCTTTCTTGATGTACTTGGGTGTGTTATGGACGGCGTTTGAAATCCTCAACGAGAACAAACTCGTACAGATGTCCAAGAAAGCCCCTGAGGTTGCTGAGAAGATCTTGAGCCAGTTGAACAACCCCGCCTTGAAGAAGACGAGAAACATCGGGACTGCGTTATTAGCGTTGACCTTCGTCACCGCGATGTCTAGAGGAATGGTTGCTGGGTTGGATGCCGGTTTGATCTACAATACTTTCCCACACATGGGCGACGACTGGATCCCCAGCCAGGGCGAGCTTATGGACCCGGTATATGCCAGAAGGGAAGACAAGTCTGATCTCTGGTGGAGAAACATCCTAGAGAACCCAACTACTGTGCAGTTGGTGCATCGTATCTTTGCAACAACGACGTTCTTCTCCGTCTTGGCTGCACACATGTACGTCAACAGAAACAAGGCGATTGTTCCTGCGCCAGCTAAGAGAATGATGCATGCTGTGATGGGCGTCGTCACATTACAGGTTGCGTTGGGTATAACGACGTTGATTTATTTGGTGCCGATCCCATTGGCTGCTATGCATCAAGCTGGTGCGTTGGCGTTGTTGACGGCGGCATTGGCATTCTCTGCCAAGTTGAAGAGACCAAGACCTCAATTTATGCAATATATTAACAGCTCTATGAAGAACCAACTATTGAAAGCTAGAGTCTAGACGACTTGTAAATAGTATTAATTATGAATGCTGTCATGTAAATATACACACTTTTTTTGTTGCCTCACCAGATTCGTTTGCTTGACATTTTGTATCTCATGACGTGGGATAACCCTTCGTCGCCGTTATCGTTGTTCCAGACGTCTTGGTTCAAACTACCATTGAGCAACAGCTTGTTGCGTTTCTCTTCGATTGTAGGTGGGATCTTCTCATCAGCGTCGTATAGCTGTGCTCTGGTTTTGGGGTTGATGGTGGACGGTTCCGTGTTGGGTGATCCTGGAAGAAAAGACAATCCGATTGGCGACGAGTTGTAGTTTCTCGTGTCCTCGACTACGCTGCTTTCTATAATAGAATCATCAAACACCGCTGGTGTGCTCTCGGGAGTGAATTTCGCCGTTGATATGGAAAGTGTTGCTGTTTCTTTTGTTTGTTTCATTTTCAACTTCAACTCTTCTTGGTGTTGCTTGTGCTGAATGACAAGGACGTTGGCAATCTTGAAAATGAGCATAGAAAGAATGACTCGGATAAGTAAAAGTGTAAGGAATGTTGCTGTAATCAACGATGCACTAGCGAATACGGCATACAACCATGAGCTAACCACGGGGAAGATGAATATTTGTTTCAAATCTGGTGCAGTCATTCTCAAGAAGCAAACCACGGAAGCCAACAATGGTAAACCGATTCTTCTTGTCAATACAATGTAATCAGTGAATTCGTGACTTGGTTTCCCACTTGTCTTGTTGAACTCAAACACCTCCAAGAAATCCAAACACAGGACATACAAGAAGTTGCGGTATATCTTTGGTTTTATCTTGTTGAATTTTGCAATGTAGCAATGCTTCAACCAATCAACAAATATCTCCGATCCAATGACAACCACCCCGGGGCCGAAAACAGCACCGATCCAACGGTTCCAGCTCTTCCAACTGTTTGGAATCAACCCGCCTGTAACGCTCAACTGGAGCAAGTTTCTCAAAGCAATGATACCCAACATTAGCGACAACTGGAATCGTTCGCTCAAATCAGCCATGGTTATCTGGAACAACCCTTCACGCTCAAACTTTTTGAACACCGATCCTTTTAACTCGGCAAACTGGTTTGACAACAATAGGGTCAACAATGCATTGGAATAAGAATTTGCTGCAACATTCAACGACACTGTTTGGTAGATTAAGATGTATGCATGGAATGATAAATAAAATATGGACAAGAAGTAGAACACCACAAACCTTGCAGCTTTCCGACTTGGTGATGTCTGGTACAAGATGTTTAATATATCTTGACCAAGAGAGGAACACAATTTCTCAGCACATTCAAGGACACCAAACATGACGTACAACTTTATGTCTGCCTGGCCCCTGACGTCGTGGTACATCCTTGAGATGTCGAGCTTCCTGTTGGAAAGGACAATTATGGATAGTAACACCACACTGAGGGTGATGACATCCTTCTTGATTAGCCTGAATCGTTGGAACTGGAAACTATCAAAGTCTCTTAGGTATTGGAATGCTTGTTGGAGTGTGATGATCACGATTTTCAACGGAGCCAATGTGAACAACGTGAGGAATGAATTGAAACAGACCAAAAGTCCAAACACCATGAACTTTTCCAAGCAATAAGGAATGTTCAACATATGTTTTAGTGTTTCAAACGAGTTATCGCTATCACCATCGGAGTTTGTCTCGTCTCGTGCAGCCCCGTGCGACAGGAGATTCAATTCTAACAACAACAATCTGTACAATGAAAACCCTTTGATGCCTTCCCTTCTCGGTTGTGGGCTGGAAATCTTGTCAAAAATGAAGCTAAACACGGAGTTTGCCCTTGATCTCAGTTTCAGTCTATCCCTATCATGCGAAGTGTGGGGCAGTAATGTATTTCTATGGCTCGAACTGGATCGTGATCGTGATCGTGGTTTGTGTTCATGGTTGGATCCATGGGAATTGGGTCTTGACAGCAGGGTTTGTTTATGAGGTCTGCCTCGGGTGTTGCAACTTGTGCCGGTGGTAGTGCCGCCATTGCAGCTGCTTCCTGTGCTGCCACTGCTTCCAGGTCTTTTCTTACCCATTGTGCAGTAGGTTGTGGGGATATATGGGGTACGTAGGAAGGTAAGTGACTAAGCAATAGTTCTATAATTCCCCTGTGTGTGTGGGTTGGTGGGTGGTTGTGTTTCAGATCAGCAGTTGTGATCTTACCCACAGTTGCTTTGTTTAGTAATAGGCCAATTTTCTTTTGTCTGATATGCACACACACATCAAACCAACAGCAACACTAAACAGACAGACAACCAAAGAGTGAGACAGAGAGACAGAGAGACAGAGACAGCAGAAAAAAACAAGTCATTTCATCTCTGCCTTTACATCACTATCTTTACCAGCACTCACTCTCACCCGTCCATAGCTTCGTATCCCTCTCTCTCTCTCTCTCTCTCTCTCTCTCTTCCCCCAAACAATTTTCATTACACCCACCACTACCAACAACAGCAGCAACAACAACTATTACCACCACCACATAGACAATCCTACAATGGAAGCACTCACAGTAGATTCATTCCTTCCTTATTTGGAACCATTCAACAACCACGAACTTTTGACACCCTTGGAGTGCTCCAAACTATCCCTCATCATAGTCGAACTATTGGTCGATCACTACGTCGATTTCCCCCTATTGAAGTTCCTCAGCAGATTCTTCACCCAACAATCATACGACGAACTAGTAGAAGAAAGAAACATCGAACACGAATGCGGCTACATCATGTGTAACCAGTCTCCGAAATCTTTGGTTCGAAGATTGTCCATGAACTCCAACGGTTTCACGCAGGCGTCGTCACTTAACGATCCCGGTGCGTCGACAAAATATCAAATATACAACAGGAAACCAAGCATGATCTTACCCAACACTTACCTTTCCCAATACTGCTGCAAAGACCACTACCAGGCTTCCATCTTCTACAGGAACCAATTGAGCAACGAGGCCATCTTCTCCCGCAAAGATATCATGACCACGCCTCCGTTCCCCATGAATAAAACCAACTGGTACGAGAACTCGATAACGTGCTTGGAGGAAGTCATCGCTAAACACAAGGAATTGAAGCAGCACGGCAAGTCGATATCGGAGGTGATAGCCATGATGAATGGGTTGTCCGTAAACGATTTAGAGAATAGCGAGCTAAACGAAGAAACAAATAGATTGATTAAACTAATTGAGGATTTCGAGATTGTGGAGAAGGATGAGCCAAACTTCCACGGCGATTACGCCGAATCTGAAGGTAATAGCAATACCAACAATGAGCTCCCGGAAGAAGACGATGAAGAGTATGAAGAACATTTACGAGGAATGACGAATAGTGTGGAAGGGTACGTGACATCGAATAAAAGCTTTGGTGGATACGTTGTATAGAAGAGGTGGGGCAATTTGATAAGTAACGAAGGTAAATGAACGTATATTGTATTAGTATTTACATGATTGACTCCAGTAATTTAGCACTTCTCACTTATACCTCTGAGTGTTTGTGTGAGTCTCTTGGTGTACTTGTTGCCAAACTCGTAGTTTTTGAACCCAGCCTCTTTCATGAAGTCACCCAACGATTTACCCTTACCAACTCTGTCCCCCACTGGGAACTTGTCCATATCTCGCTTGCGGAGGTCCCCGTAGATGGTGTTGCTATTGGTTGGAGCAGCAATTTCACCATGCTTAAACACCTTATACTTCTCCAAATCCTTAACCAACTTCTGGTATTTCTCCATATCTTCTTCAAACCACGCATTATACTTCTCCTGGAGTTGCTTCAGAAGTTCCATGTAATCAACGGGAAGCTCTGAACACACCCTGCGGTATTCACCATTAATATACTCCGTCGAAATGTCTAAACTCTGAGCCCAATAAAACTGTTCAAAATCAATTGGGTCCGTGTTCCCTTCTAGCCTATTCTTCGCTATTTCGACAAACGCTTCAAACAACTCTTCGCCATCGCAGAACTGCTCATAGTACTTCCTGGGGTAGATAATCTCGTCGGGACCCCACCCGCCGCTTTTGGCAACAGGATACCCTCCGTCTTTCTGCACGTTCTCTTCCTGTATGGGTTCCTTCGCCTTCCAGATATTTCTGATCCTTGCCCACAACACCTGTTCCTTGATCAAGTCCGCTATCTCCCTGCGGCCTACCTTGTGCTTTGTTTTCTGCATCACGTACGGCAACGGCGTCACTCCGGCCATGGTCTCCTTCACGACTGCCTGGTATGGTCCTCTTTGCGTGAGCCACTTCTGTTTATGATCCAAGTAATACTTGTTTAGGTCGTACTCCAAGCCCGGTATGAGTATGCTCTCCACGATGTCTTTATCGTACTGACTGAGTGCCTTGCTGCTGGAACTCCCGTCAATGTGCGCCAGGTCAAGGTTGTCCCCCAGAGTATGGATCATCTCACGAGTATACGGGAGAAGTCTGGCGTCTGGGAACTTCCCAGACATTTGCATTTCATGAACAAACCACTGCAACACGACACCTCCGTTATACTTTGCCCTGTTGAACCCGTCAAGAACAAACTGTTTCCTACCCTCGGGCGTCTTCAAGTCAAGCTTCACGCCTGGTTGTTTCCTCCTATGTCGGGACTCAGCAAGGGTCTTGGCCCTGCCACGTAGGAGCTTAAGCTGGGTGGTCTCGATCTCGGACTTCTTCTCCAAGTACGTCGCCCTTCGTTTCTGCGCATCAAAGTGTTCCAGTCTTTCCCGCTGCACGAACCCCACTAGGTCATCCCACTGACCCAGGTTGAGGATCTCATCGAGGCGTATCCCCTTGAGTAGCTGTCGCGTGATCGCGTATGTGTTCCCGTATCGTTTCTTGAAGCTTTCCTTGACTGCAAACTGGAGCTCGTACTGGTTGAGGGATGCCGGGAGTCGCTCCAATTTGTGGGTTCTCCGTATGAGGTTCCGGTATAGCTGTAGCACCGCTCTCTTGTGGTCCTGTCTCGCGGTGAGATCCACTAGTGTGCTCATATGTACGATTCGTGGCTGGTTTGGTGTTCATACTGCCGTAAGAAAAATTTTCCACATACATTACGTACTTGCACTGATAAAAAGCGACGCGACAATTCCAGAACCTCCACCACCAGCATCACCAGCATCATCACAACAACAAACAATGGTACGTATACCACCACAGCATCTCCCCCCAAACGAACCACCGTACTGACATTTTCCCCGCTTAGCCACCAAAGAAGAAACCGGAGCCCACGGTATTCACGATCCTCAAATTGAAGCGTCAGACAACAACATACATCCTCACCATCGACCCCAGCACCGCGACGTCCAGCGACATCAAGACCCAGCTATCCTACATCATCCAGCAATCGGGCGTAATAAGCAACGCTGGGGCCATGCTGGGGGAGGACGTGGACATAGTGGACGACGAGGAGGATATAGAGGTTCCGAAATCGGAATTCATCGATGAGGACGTCGAAGAACCCAAGGAGGAAGAGGTTGATGTTGACGTGGGTGAGATACGACTTGCGATCCCGAAAGACACGTCGGATCCGTACGCTAACGAATGGACGGAGGTTAAGGATGATGAGGATATACTGGAGTTGGGGTTTAAAGATTATGACATATTGGCGTTCGCGTACGGTCAGGACGACGCATTTGAGATTGTTGAACCGACTGTTGAAGAGAATTGAAAGGGTTATGTGTATCTAGACATGACTGTAGTATTACATAAATATAAAAAAAAGATTCTGGTTGTTGCATATGAGACGGGGTATCTTTATTAGTGCTTCTTCCCACTGAGCTTTCTTATTCCTCCGGAATGCGTTCTCTGACTGCCATTGCCTCCGGAAGCCACTCTTGTTCTTGACCTTGTTTTGCATACTTTCAAGAAATTAGTAGGGGATGCACCAGGCGGGGATGATAATGTCTCGCTAGTCACTGTTTTGGTGGTCGTTGTGGTCTTGATCATATGAATAGGTTGCTGGCCAGTCACGCTATTGGTCGATATCGAACGCAATACTCTCCAATCGGCGCTGTCTTTTCTACTAGGAGTGATGGAGTTGTACCTTGCTGGAGAGCTTTGAATGATGTCTTGCATGGTGTTCTCGTCGTCTGAGTTATTGGCCATTTCAATCTCTTGGATGATGTTGCTTTCGCCGTTGTCGATGTCCACTTCGTCATCGGATTCTTCAATGTATTTTCTTGGTTGTCCTGGGGACTCCATAGGTACAACAGTTTGGATCTTGGAAGCCAAGGCACCGCTGATTTTGCGTCTTCTTATAGGTGTGTTGCTGACTGAGGAATCGGCAAATGGGGATGTCATTTGCTGCTGCTGCAATTGCAATCTCTCTCTTCTTCTGGCGTCCTTTATTCTTTGCTTGTAGTCTTCATAAGAACATAATGGGAACAAATTACCAATAAACTCATCAGGTCTATTATCAACGATCATCGTGTGTCTCCAGCTTCTGAAATCATCTTGGTGCAAGTAGAGCCAATGCTGCTGTGGACCCACCACCATACCTGGTCTAATCATACGCATGTACGCAATACATTCATTGGCAGTGAACCCATGGGTGTATATGAGGTGAGCACCAATCAAACACCCAGTTCTACCTAAGCCTGCTTTACAATGGACAGCAATCTTACCACCTTTGTTGATGATACATTCGGCGGCCCCGATGAATTTCTGCACGTACTCCAAAGTTGGGCACGTACCATCATCAAAAATCATGTCAATATGCTTGATGTTTCTCTTTGTGAATTCTCTGGCATCATACAAGTGGGAGTTCAATCTAACGACCAACTGCACGTCATGGTCAACAAAATAGTCCAACACTTTCTGGAACGGTTCGTTCAAACCGCCTCTTTTGCTCTGCTGCGGCGATGCAAATGCAATAAAGTCTTTGGAAATGACATTGAAATCTCCTTGGTCGACTCTTTCGTACTGCTCGTACTCCTCGAGATCAAAACTAGTCAAATCAACCATACCTCTTTCCTTGGCTCTCCACATGGCGTAAACAACATCCTGGATGGTGATTTCGTAGTCGGCAGAACTGTATCCTGCATCTCTGAATGCTTGCAAAGGAGGGTTGATCTGGGCAATTGGTTGTAAGACCTGGTGAGGAGCCCAATTCTGGATCAAGATCATGTAACAACATAACAAACACGCGGTGTTGGCTCTTTGCTTAGGGTCGGTGGAACTGTAAAGCACTAATCCTTTGCCCTTGTTGTCATCGTCATTCAACACGTTATGCAAAAGAACGGCAAATCTGTATAAGAGACCAATGTTCAATGGTCCGAAATCTAAGTAGAAGGCATTGTATGGTAATGCATCTTCAACGGTAAAATAAACTAAATCATCTGTGTCGCGACGCTGCACGTCATATGCACCGAGGTAGATTCTGTCTTTAATGATAGATTGGTGTTAGTAAAGTCTGAGCTAGGTGATATGACGACCTGGTTATACATACTTTTAAGGAACTCTATAAGTGGGACATCAACCTTTGATTTACGCATTGGGATGTAACTAGTATATCAAAATGCAACAGGAAAAACAGGGAGAAAAACAAACAAACTGCAAATTAAACGCGATGTTATATGGGTACTTCCTGGGGTGATGAAGTACTGGTGAGTAGGAGGTTGAATTGAATCCGAAGGAAAAGGAAGGTGATGGTTGGGAAGAAAGATGTTGAGATACTTCGGTGGGAGGAGGATTTTGTTGTTTTTCTGTTGCTTCTGTTTTAGGAGATGAAATTTTCTTAGTGGCAGTTTTGTTTCGTTTTGGCCTTTGTTTATGTTTTGGTTTTCCTTTTGGGAAATACATCGATTTCTTGGTACACGGGACACGCCCACAATTCCAGTCAAATAGACACACCACAAAATCAACACTCCTCAATCGTCCACAGAAAAAATATACACCTGCCACCCGAACCAACCCTTTATCCAACCCACGAGGGTGCCACCACCAACTACAAGAAAAACAATGGTATGTCATTAGCACAGTCAAGATATCACACCCCTATTGAGTATCACTAACACGTCCCAGTCATCATCTTTATATTCATTTTCCTCGGATACCTTGTCCCAATTAAAGAAGTTCAGATTTGAAAGTGCCAGAAAGGACACAGTACAAGCTGTCGTCTGTATGTATCACCCATGTCGTCAGCATGTCCACGCCATCTCATACTAACAACACACCCCCTATCATACACAATTGACAAACAAACATACGAAGTCAAGCCGGAGGATGAAGTCATAGAGTCAATTGAAGAGTTAGCGGAGGAACTACCAGATAATGCCCCAAGATTCATTGTCTTGTCGTATCCTTTCAAATTGAACGATGGCAGAATGAAGTACCCTTTGGTCATGTTATACTGGATCCCTCCTACTAGTGGACAAGAAAGCAGAATGCTTTACGCTGGTGCCGTGGAGCAGTTCAGAGACAAAGCAGGCGTTGCCAAGTATGTATACACTTAGATAATTGTATGGGAAGATTCGTTTACTAACATTGTATTATCTAGGTTGATTAAAGTTGAAGAGGAGGAGGATTTTGATGACTTGAAGGAGCAATTGATTTAGGACAACCGTTAGTTATAGACTTATTTACTTCTTAATGATACTCAAGTTCGTCGTGCTGATCATATGAGACAACCACTGAACCCACCAATGCCCCACCACCATCTAATTGTGCAGCTCTCTTGTGGCTCCATATTCCCCCAACAATCATTTTCCTGCATATACGCTTCGAGTAAAAGTTCCTGAAAAAAGTCGTGTCCCCAACCATGTCTTTCGCAGTGAAATTTTTCTCTTTCTCTCTCTCACACACTTTAAAAGAAAAAAATTTTTCACCCTAACAACTTTTCCCTCCTCTTCTTCTCTTTCTTACCATCAACTCAATAAAGAAACAAATCAGTCATCATGGGTCGTATGCATTCATCTGTATGTTCCAAATCACAACCATCGCTACCACAACAGCCCAATCAACCACCATCAGCACCACCACGACACTCAACGAATAGAAAGTTCAACCTGGCTTTATCAGGGACAAGGTCTTGCCTAAAGTAAACGATTCACCTACGGTCGACTATACAGACCTAGAATTGTTACTATATACGCTTTAGGTACTTGAAATTGTCGCTGCATCATTGCCAAACATAATTTGAACCTCAACCAAGAAAAGCAGAAGGTGATACTTTTGCTGGGTGTGTGTTCATCTTATGGGTAAAAACATACTTTTCTAAAGTACTTGGACAATTACCTGCCTCCTTGACGGGAGGCCAACTATTGTCCTTGCTACGTTTGAAGTGTTTCACCTGTGGGGTGTGCGAGGTGAATATGTGTGCGTGCTCAACGTCGTTTTTTTCAAATTACTAACATTAGCTCTTGTTATTTTAGGGTAAAGGTATTTCCTCCTCCGCTCTTCCATATTCAAGAAACGCTCCATCTTGGTTCAAGTTGTCTTCTGACGAAGTTGTTGAACAAGCCATCAAGTACGCCAGAAAGGGTTTGACTCCATCTCAAATTGGTGTTATCTTGAGAGATGCTCACGGTGTTTCCCAAGCCAAGGTTGTCACTGGTAACAAGATCTTGAGAATCTTGAAATCCAACGGTTTGGCTCCAGAAATCCCAGAAGACTTGTACTACTTGATCAAGAAGGCTGTCTCTGTCAGAAAGCACTTGGAAAGAAACAGAAAGGACAAGGACTCTAAGTTCAGATTGATTTTGATTGAATCTAGAATCCACAGATTGGCCAGATACTACAGAACCGTCGCTGTCTTGCCACCTAACTGGAAATACGAATCCGCTACCGCTTCCGCTTTGGTTGCCTAAGCGTACTTTTACTTTGTATCCTGTATATTATATATTTGTTAATTTAATACTTCTAATGGAAATAAAGTGAGTTTTCGTATGCTTCTAAAGAAACTGGTTCGCCTCGCGCAACGTTCGTCTGACTTCTCGCGATAGTTTCTGTCCATTTTGGAGCGAATACTTGAAGAAAAAAATGTAAGCAATTGGGAAACCCAAATACCACTCACTAACACAACCATGGAGGAGATATCAGACAGGCTATTTAACGACACCACAGGGAACGTCGAATCAGGAAACGATGACCCATCATTATTGACAATCATACTAGATCTTTCCCTCAAAGGATGGTACAACATCAAGGACTTAATTTCCATCCAGGACATCACCAAGTCATTGCTTGTGTTTTTGAACGGCCACTTATCTTTGAACAACAGCAACCAAGTGGCGTTCATTGTCAGCTCATCCAAGGGGTCCAAGTTCTTGTACCCGGACTTGACGACCACTGGCACAAGGATGGCGGAAGACATAGGGGGCCAGTTCCCTGGGATGTACCGCCAGTTTAAGATGGTTGACCAGGCGGTGTTGCACCAATTGAACAAGTTCATCGAAGAGGTGATGGCAGAAGAGGGCCACCGAACTACAAACACACTAACTGGAGCACTAAGTATGGCGTTGACGTACACCAATAGAATGCTAACATTAGATCAATCAATCACCACCACGACGGCATCAGCGATGACGACATCTACGTTGGAGAGCACGTCTAACAACAACGCGACTAGTTCAAGCTCAGCATCGGCGTCAACTACAGGCATGAAGTCGCGGGTGTTGATAGTTTCAGCGAACGACGACGACGACATCAAGTACATCCCGTTGATGAATTGCATCTTTGCGGCGCAGAAGATGAAAGTGTCTATAGACGTGGCCAAATTGGGCCATAAGAATTCATCGTATTTACAACAAGCTTCAGATGCAACTAAAGGGGTGTATTTGCACATCGAGGACCCCAAGGGGATAATCCAGGTGTTGGCGACGGCGTTTTTCATCGAGCCTAATTTGAGACCGTACATTATATTGCCTACAAATTCCAACGTCAACTATAGGGCCAGTTGTTTCGTAACCGGTAAGTCGGTTGATTTGGGGTATGTCTGTTCAGTGTGTTTGTGCATCATGTCGAAATTGCCAGATAATGGCAAATGCCCCGCCTGTGACTCGGCGTTTGACAAGAAAATCATTAATGAGTTGATAAGGGAACCACAGGTTATTTCCAAGAAGAAGAGGAAACTCGATAATGGGAACAGTGCCACACCTACTCCTAGCTAGCTGGTGATATCAAATGGGTAATCTATAGGATAATTGTGTACTTTAATGAGATGAGTTTGTCTTTCCGAAAGCGATAAGAACAATTCTGGGCATGTTTCATTAAAGCAGCCGTAGGTGTGCTCTCCCTTCTCTCGTTTGATCTGCAACAAAGGGTTATGGATCTCATCTATGTGTAGTAGTAGATAATGCAGACTTGGGAGAGTTTTCTGACAGGACTCGCAAACGTGGTCGTGGACAGAAACCATGTGGTATCCATACTCTTGATAATTGGAGAAGCTGACATTTACACACGGTGGATAATTGCAGTGCATCTCGTCTGTCGAAGAAACATCATCTTCCGTCGGCTCCTCCCTCGATCTCTTCATTTGCTTATCAACATACGAAGAAGAAAAAGAGGAGAATTCATAAATGGGTCTAATTTTTTTTCCTTGTCTCTTGAGCACCATTATAAACCTATCAAAAAACTCTATGTATTGAACGCCATCTTCTGATAATACCCTACTATTAATACATATACACACACGCCTCACTAGACTTATTCTCCGATATCCTCGTTCCAGTCCGTGGATCTTTCCTTGATGAACTTGCTCATGATCTCTTTGCAGCCCTCGTCATCCATGTTGATAACCTCGACCCCGTTAGCCTTCAACAACGCTTCAGCGCCCTGGAAGTTGACGTTTTCGCCCATGACGACTCTCTTGATGCCGTACAACAAGATCGCGCCGGTGCACATGTTGCACGGGGACAACGTGGTGTAGATGGTGCAGTTCTTGTATGTCTTCCCTGGCAATCTACCGGCGTCTTCCAATGCAGACATCTCACCGTGCAAGATAGCTGAACCCTTCTGGATTCTCTCGTTGTGTCCCCTACCCAAGACTTTACCGTCTGGACTAATAATACATGACCCTATTGGTATTCCACCTTGTGAATAGCCTTAGTAGAAAAAAAAATTGTGTGTTAGTACATCTCAGGCAAGTTGAGACCCAGAACAATGAAGATCTATTGAGGGATCGACGATGAGGGCTCGAGCGATGGGAGGTTACGTACTTTGCTTAGCTTGTTCCAAGGCAATCAGTAATCCTTTCTTGTCGTCAAATGGCATCGTTGTGACCTAATTATAATTATAAAGAAAGGGAGATCCAAAAAAAGAGAGAAAAAGATATTTCTTAGCTGGAGGGAGGGAGGGAGGAATAATTAAAACAGTGACTTGGTTTTTCTCCTCTTGTGGGTCGTACCACATCTTGTTTCATTTAGGCCCATCTTTCTCGCTTCCTGGGCTCAAACCACGGGACTAAAACAACAGCGCGAGAGAGAGAGAGAGAGAGAGGCAGGAGAGAATTTAGTGCCAGAGGATCGGGAAACCGTTGGAATAATGGATGCGCAGGGCGCAACTCCCATTATTTAGTTCGTCCCTACCACGCCCTAATGCACCGGGAGAAAATTTTCCTCGTGGTTGATTTCATTGTGAGGTAAGATAGAGAGAGAAAAAAAAGAGTGACATAACCATAGCGGAAACACGGAAAAAAGTTCCACATTCGGAACGAACATTCGCTCAAGGGGGTGGTATCCGTGGATTAAGCGGTAGTATGATTGTTATACTGGTTCTAGGGAGAGTTGAGTGGGGGATGTGCTCATCCTGGGCAGAGCTAGAGAGATGTATTCTGAATTGGTGACTCGCCTTAGCACCTCTCAAGAGTTTGTGGCGATTCTGCACTACCATTAGCATTGTTCCCAACTCGTTTCCAGTCTTTTACAACGAGACGACGCCAATCTTACCCAGGACGGCATAACCTATTGCCAAATTCTTCAGCCTTGTGAGCGGTCGTTTTCATTTCCTGCAATAGTTGGTTGCATTCGTCAAACTCTCGCAGATATCGTCATCACCCGACGCATATAACTAGAGGCTCATCATACTGCTGAATCAACTGTAACATTCCTCAATATATGTAAATAAATTGCAAAAAGACCAAGAGAATCCCATCTGGGGTACATCTCATCACAAACGAAAACGTTTTAACTTTCAAAATACGACATCGAATTACGCACATCTCAGCGGGGGACAGTAAACCACACACACACAAAACTCTATTACCCAGACATAAACCTACCAAATCACCAATAAACCAATCAGTTTTATGTTTTTGGGAGCAATTTAACCTTTTGAAACACTGGGGGGCAAGGTTCCATTGCCGTACAAAAAAAAGGGTATCGATGTGGGTAAATCATATCCCGAGGCAAAAAGGATGGTTTGTGATGCGTGGAAATGCAACCATGCAATGAAGGTGGGTAACCCAGCGATGCCCGGATTTGCGGATTTGTTGAATGCCGTGTAGGCCAAGACACACAGGATCCTGATGTGGATGGCAGTTGGGAGTTTTCGTTTATGTTCCTTCCCATATCGTATTTTTAAACTTTTATTATTATCTCGGAAGATTGTTCGTGTGCTTGGAATCTGTCGTGTGTTTGGAGGCGTTAAAACTTCAAGTTACCTCTGCTCTGTTTCGGGGGAAGAATGAGATAAAGACAGCACGAGGGTACTGACGTACTTTGACCTTTGATGTCCACTGCCTCCGGAACACCCTACATAGTGCTGCTCCTCAAACCTCTCCAACTCATCACTCACTACGAACTGAAGTATGGCTGCAAAAAAATAAAGTTCGAATTTCCGCATAAATAATAATGCTCTTCGCATTATTTCTTGATTCTACTATGCGCTCTTTGCAATTCAGTTTAAAACACTACAATACCGCAGCTGACCTATGTCGTCATACACGAGAAGCCAGTCCCTTTTTGTCATTATTTCTGGAAACGGGGGTTTCGGAGTATTTATACATAAGCGCAGGTGAGTCCCCTCCTCTCTGAATATTCGTAAAATTCCACCATCAGTTAAACAAAAAAAAAATCCAACATCCATTATGCTAAACCCTTGGAAATTTTTAGTCGCTACTTATTTGCTTGCCTATTCAGCTGTTGCCTTAGATATCACTGAAGACCGTATTGATCGTGGTCAAGTCGATCTCGGTGTCGGTGACCTCACCATCCATTATTGACAACGTTGTCTCTGGCTGGTAGATTGGATGCGCACGAAGATGCTGGCTTTTACATCACGCTGTCTTCTCCCTTGATCGCACTCCTGGTTACCATGACCTCGCCCCTTTGCGCTATTGAGAACAACGGTATTATTTCTTTCAATGCTGTCAAGGCTTTGACTGCTTCCACATATGAGAGTTGTTCGGGTATTCATTCACGAACAACTGTAAAATCTATCGTGGTGCATCAGGGTTCGACCCTTTGGGTGGTACTATGTCTTTGACAGCAGAATCCTGGACCAATAACGGCTTATTGGTGCTTTTGCAGAACCAAAGGTCTGGAGGAGGTGCAAGGTTAGGACGGCCCTTGGGCAAAATCACAAACAGCGGACAAATTTGTTTGGTCAATCAAATGTATTCCCCAACCACTGATATTGTCGGTAATGGTTGTATTACAGCCCAAGAAGACTCGATCGTTTATGTCCCCAGTGCCGCTCAATCCATTGACAGAGAGCACAGCATTTACCTTTCAGACCCCAAGTCTTCAATGGTCGTCCAAGCTTTGGGCACTCCACAAACATTCAACATTTATGGTTTTGGTGGCGGTAACCGAATTGGCTTGAATGTCCCGCTCGTGGGTATCCCATTGGGTCCTGATAGATATGAGTACGATGAATCCTCCGATATTCTTACTCTTAGGGCCACGTTGTTGTCCCGACGCTTTAACATCTGTAAGGGATACAACAGCAAGCTCTTCCAAGTTGTGACCGATGCTGGACTTGGTCTTCCTAGTACTATATTGGGAAGTGTGCAATATAACGGGCCAGTTCCACCAAGACAATTGCCAGATACATGCCGTATTGAGTGCAAGGAGTTCCCAGAACCACCAGAAATTAATCCAACTAGTTTCACGACTGTCTGGGAAGTTGCTGAAGATGGCAACACATTGACTTATACTGGACTCGTTGACATCAACACCGACACCCGAGGTGAGTGGTACACTTCCACTTCGACTTTTGCTACTTCGACTCCAAGCGAAGCTATGACTGCTACCGAAACAACATCAGCACAGCCACCATCTTATTCCAGTGTCGAAGCTACGGAAACAAAAGCATCTTCAGAGAAACCTTCAATCTCAACACCATCTTCCTCAAGCGTGACAACAAGTGCTGAAATGAATCATGAAACCAGCGCTACTACCGACAGTGTTGAATCAGATGTACAGTCAGATGTAGCAGCCGCTACTGAACCTCATTCAGCTGTACCAATCTCAGAAGCGCCAGCTGCTCAAGTTTCTGGCTCTGGTTCCAGTGTCTCAGAATCCAAGATAGAATAGAGTGTTACCGAATCAGGACTACCTTCATCATATCCAACTTCTGGATCAGCCTTTGCTTCTGTTGAGTCCAGTTCTGATTTGGCTCACTCAAGCTCCACAGCTTCAACATTTGTCGTATCAACTTCTTCCGTCCTCCTGCTGTCAAAGTCTGAAACTCCGTCATCTACTACATCACCGTCTGAAGTGATCGAGAACCCTGGTGTTCCATCGGAATTCAACTATGGGTTCTCAGAATTTCCAACGACATTGGAAGCCACGGGTACCGACAGTTCGGCTGCCACTGAATCAGGCATTATCGGTAGATCAGGCTCTCCTGTGGCTTCCATCACCACTTTCGCATCCGAAGTCCCAACACAATACACCACAACATGGCAAGTGACTAAGTCTGGTGATTCTATTGTTATGAAGTCTGGTATCGTTAGTCAATCTGGGTCTTCGTTCACCACTTTGACTACCTTCCCAGCTGAGTCTATTGAAGGACCAGTCGAGACCCAGTTCACATCCACCTGGGAAGCAAGAAACGCTGATGGATCCGTCGTTACTGAATCTAGCATTGTCAGTCAATCTGATACATCTGTTACTACTATCACCACTTTTCCACATAGTATGAAAGGTGACGTGAAGGAGTACACCACAACGTGGGAACTCATTAACTCTGATGATTCTGTCGTTACCCACTCAGGTGCTGTCACTCAATCAGGTACATACATCACAACTTGGACCACATTCCCTGTCAGTTTGAAAGGTGATGCTTCCAAATATACCACAACCTGGGAAGTTACCCGGACTGACGGGGCTGTTTCTATCAAGTCTGGCATTGCCAGCCAATCTGGTGAACCAATCGCCACCATCACTACTCTCCCACATCCACAAACAGACAAGCCTTCGTCCAGTACCCCGTGCACAACTACCTTCACAACCACCAATTCCCACGGACAAATAGAAGTACCAACAAAGAGTGTGACAACTGGTATCAGTGGAAATGAACATTGGTACACCACCACCAGCACTTCCGCTACTGCTAGCCAAAGTCAACAACTCGAACCGAAGGCGCCAAACCCACAAATGGAGCTACGGCATCGGCTATCGCTGATCAAAGGTATCAAGCCAATTCTTACAAGTCCCAGACTGCCCTAACTACTGCTGCAACACAAACAACATCGGGATCTTTGACTACTGGGGTTCCGGAAGTTTCAGTATTGCTTAATTCGGGAAGTATATCAAGCGTGAAAACACCTAAGGTCATTATTAAAGTCTTGCTTTTGATTGTGTGAAGTCATAAGTCTCCTTTGATGATTGCATGCTGTCCATGAGTTCATACGGTGTTTCTTATTCTTTCCTTGTTGCCATTTTATTGCATTTTTTTCGTAAATAGACCGTATTGTTTTTGTATATACATCCAATCAATTATTATTCTAAGGTCAATGAGATTCTCTTACGTTTGATGTCGTTGGGGAAGGGGGATCGTTTCCACTCGGTTGTCCCATTCGTTGATAAGCTTTGGGTATGATGTGGGCGGTAAATACAGCGAGAGATTCTTGAACCGGCACAGAAAATATATGGCGCAGTTCTTGGAAGTTACGACATCAGTATGGCTACAACGAGGAAGAGACCGAGCTTTGCTTAAACTATGCTCTGATGGCCAGGTCACAAAATCTTAACTGGAAAGTAGTGGTCGTGATTAGTAACAGTGGGCGCCTTCCATTGTTGGACCTTTCCGGTGCCGAGCATGCAGGGTTCTGGTAGTTTTGATGTCTCCCCAGTTTAGTCATCATATCCTTAACAGAATAAGCTCAAAGAAGACTTTCAACAGTACAATAAACTCACACTTCGATAAAGGACGTGCTGACGTGCAAAAGATAAACTCTATTTAACCAACGCGGGATATCCCTGAAAATTGACCAAGACTATAAAAAACCGCTATCGTCACAGCTTTTGTATTTCATGTCCAAGTTTTGTAAGCACCTATGATCACTTTGTTAGACCTCCCATCACCCATTGTCGAAAAGATTGCTGCAGATCTCGAGTCTTGCTACTTCCCACGAGAAATCGTACCCACCATATTTTAATGTTTTGGGTCGGAAAACTACTGTCGCTATCTTCTCGGAGGGATGTT
The DNA here is from genome assembly GCA_030565125.1 of Candida pseudoviswanathii. Taxonomy (NCBI): domain Eukaryota; kingdom Fungi; phylum Ascomycota; class Pichiomycetes; order Serinales; family Debaryomycetaceae; genus Candida; species Candida pseudoviswanathii. The sequence goes on along the minus strand of JAJMBE010000021.1, from coordinate 90,326 downwards.
TGTATCCACAAATTATGCGGATTATGGTCATCTTTACATCAACATACTAGACCGAACAATTACCCCAGAGGATGGGAAGAGGATTACAATTGTTGATTGGCAGTTTTTCCTAATTGTGTTGGAAACCATTCTGGGAACAAACGGTGCTTACGTGGGCCCGTTGCTCAGAGTTTGGTCGGGTGATCCTACCCTAATCATCATCTTGGCGCTTCATCCCTACGTAATCAGGCACCGAGGACATGGACGAATGTTGATATACAAAGAAGATGGACTCGATCGGAAAGCTGAGTTGAGGGAAAAATAGTCAGGAAAGTATCGGGACGCCAGCAGTTGTTATTTGAGGATTACCAGTACTTCAAACGACGAGAGATCGAGCACATTACCGAGTTGTCGATCGAGATTGACGACATCGTGAAGGAAGGGTCTGAAGGGTTTAGGTACTTGCATCCGGTTGTGTTGACGGTGACGATCAAGTCGGATAGTTAGGCATATCCAGGAGAGATAATTCCAGAGCTCCTAGATTTGGCTAATGTTGAGCTGTTCACATTGGCGTATAATAAAACCCATGCTGTGGTGACTGGGTGGGATGTTATTATTCCGGAGCTTGAAGAAGTCAAGGAGTTGAATATCACCGTTGGATCAATTGGCAACATTGATGACTTTTTCAATTACAGGATAAGGTCGATAGAAAAGTTCAAGCTCACCTCGTTGGGTGGAGAAAGAGCTGGTCGCATCCATAGCGCCAGTGATATCTACAAGCGAATGAAGCGTGTGATAAGGTCTGAGCACTTCGAAGTTACTATCAAACCCGAGCAAGAAATATACCATTGAGTGTACCAGTACTTGAAAGATATATTACAAAAGTAATCTAATATACAATATGTCTACTTTTTCTGTGAAGAAGTATGGAAGTCTGGAGTCTTCAACAAGTTCTTGTTAAAGGCACCTCCAGGAGATGGAGTGAAGAATGTCACATAATCATTCATGTTGAAACTTGTAGGAGTTAAGGCTAACCCTTGTGATGGAAGACCGCCGTTCAACGAACTGAAGAACGGAGTCAATCTGTTCTGTGGAGTCCGTGTGTTCAGACTCGTTATCACTCTCTTTGGTGTTACTGGAGGAGGAGGTGCTATGAACGCCGAAGCGCCTGTGGATGATGACTGTGAGTTGGGCTGCGATACAGACAATGCGGTAGGTGGTACAGGAACAGGCTGCTGCTGCTGTTGCGATTGCGATGATTGTGACATATGTTGTGGCTGTTGATGTTGTGATTGTGGTGGCTGGTGTTGAATTGAAGGAAGAGGCTTGCTGGCGGAACGCGGTGTGTTGCCATAGAATGGTCTGGCTGGTGAAGGGGAAGTGGCCAAAAACATTAGCAAGTCAGCACCTTCAGCATCGTTGAAGCCGTTACCAGTGGAAGATTGTTTAGGAGTTTTCAAGAGAGCATTCTGGGAGTTCTGCTGGGATGATGACATTGACGATAGCTCTCTCTTTGGCAATTTTGGTGTGACTTGCTCTTCCTTGGTAGGAGACCTGCTTGGTTTCTTTGTAGGCGTGCTTTCCAACTCTAACGATGGCTTGAGGGTGTTCTTGGTGTTGCTGTGCAGGTTTCTTTCGGGGGTAATCTCTTGCAAGACCATTTTGTTTGGCGATGTCTTTCTTCTCTTGGTTGGCGAGTCCAACATGTCGTCCGCGTCATTGTGCGCAATGTTCTTTAAAGGCGACGAGGACAAGAACGCAGCCGCTGGTGTCCTTATATGGGTTGGTGATTTGCCGTTTGGGGAGTACAAGTTGATGGGGGATGAGTTCAAGTTGTCCATGTGGTTTATAGGTGAGGCATTACTGAGGCTGTGAGCGCTGGCATTCTTCCTCATGATGTAGCTCTTCAAAGGTGATGATTTTGGTAATGCTGTGGGAGTGGTCTTGACATTTGTTGGTGATAAGGACTGCTTGGCAGTGATGCTTGCCTTGGAGAGCTTCTTCTTCAACTGGCGGGCTATCTGGTCGAGTTCTTCCTTTCTGAGAGGGGTCTTGGCTTTGGGCTGGCCATTATTGATTATGATAGACGAGGACATGGTAGTTGCTTGTGAGAGTTCTGATGAGTACATATACCAGGGCAGGATGTGAAGGAATATATAAACAAAAGCCGAAAAAGAAATGGAAGTGGGAAGAAGTAAAAGAAAAGGGGAATTTTTTGTGGGAAGGACGGTGGTGATGGGGGTTGTCGTGGGAGTGAATGTTTGAAAGGAGGTAACAATTGGATTTTGTTGAAAGGAGAGAGAATTTTTCTGTAGTGAGTGCCAGTGCAGGTATTTTCTCCTGTGCTTAATTGTTCGCGTCATTTTCTGAGTGGGTTTCTTTTTTGTGATTCTTTTAATTTGTCTGTTTTAGGAAAGGAGATTAGCGTAGGGGCAAAAGAAAAACATCGTGCACAGATCCACACGTGACATACTGCACATGGCGACTATCCCCCCAAGGTATATACACCAACTCATACACGCAAGGCTATACACACAACAACTACGCATGTTTCATGTTTAATTGATAGTGTTTCATCTTGTGTGATACTCGACTAGGCGTGGACAAGACGTGTTTTGGTTGCAACAGAACTCTCCTCTTTTTTTGTGGACACTTAGACGATGAAGAATGTCAAGGAAGATTGCTGCGCAATTGTCGCCGTACAGCCAGCCTGACCCATGCGGTCGAGTCCATACGTGTGTTGGTTTCTCAACGTGAACAAAAGGGAAAAATTGTCGACCGGCGAGAAAGTCTGTACCACGACACACGACCGGGAATTTTTTTTGTTTCTTCCAGAGAAAGGAGTTAACCGAGAGAGTCGATCTGGACTAATATTCCTTATCAGTTAAACCAACATCTGGCAACACTAATCAATTGTCAGCGATGTTCTTGATTCTAGGAGTGGTGTCTGCTCTATACCTCATCCACGAGCTATTCACAGCTGTGTTGCCACATCATTTGCTAGTCCCAAGTCAGACATGGAAAGAGAAAATCACTAAAGTAATCAACTACCCCAAGCCGATATACTTGGATGTCGGCAGCAAAAGATCAAGCTACAGAAGAAGATTGATACTTGCCAGCACAAACCCTTCGTTTTATACTAATTTCAGAAACAACAAGCTCAAAGTCAACCCAGAAGATTCGAAAGATGGCGAAAATTTCATCAGAGAAATGAGAAGGCGAGATATTGATGATCCTAACCGCAGAATCCTTTACGGATTCTTCCATCCTTACGCAAATAATGGAGGTGGTGGCGAACGTGTGTTGTGGCAGGCTGTCAAGGCTACGTTGCTTGCAGATAACAAGAATATCTGTGTCATATACACGACAAATATAGAGGCAGAACCTTTGGATATTTTGCAGAAGGCAGAGGACAAGTTTCAGATTGATGGATTGGACCATTCCAGAGTTGTGTTTATCTACTTGAGAAGATTTAGCAAGTTAATAGATGGAGCATACTGGAGACATTTCACATTAATTGGCCAGTTGTTGGGTGCATTTTTGTTAGCATTTGAAGCTATTTTTGAACTAGCCCCGGATGTATGGATTGACACGCAAGGGTTGCCTAGCAGCTACTGGCTCATTTCTGGGTCATTGAAAATCCCCATCATGGCTTATACCCACTACCCTATCTTGCAACTGGATATGTTTGGCAAATTAAAGTTCCAAAGCTACCGGGATTTAACGCAGTTCAATATGTTGAAGAGAAACGACTACTTTGGGGTTGGGAAACTTGTGTACTGGTCCTTGTTGTACTACTTCTATGTCTATCTCGGTACCAAGATCAACATTGCCTTGGCTAATGGTAGTTGGACCTATGACCACTTGTCAAGAATTTGGTCGCTAAATTCCGCATACGGCCACACGTTGAACATTTTGTATCCGCCATGTGGCACCGAATACTTGACTGAAAATGTTGATGTCAGCAAACCCAGAGCTAACACGATGCTATACTTGGCTCAGTTCCGTCCCGAAAAGCGTCACGATTTGTTGTTGCAAGAATATTGCCAATTTTTGAAAAAGAACTACGCGGGTGTTGCTAAACCAACCGACGAAATACCAACCATTGTTTACGCCGGTTCTTGCCGTACTGCAGATGATACCGCGACATTAAAATCACTACAGCAGCAAGTGGAAGACCTCGAGCTATCCGAATTTGTTACATTCAGAGTCGACATATCGTACGATGAAGTTGTGGAGTTGTTGTCCACCTGCATGTTTGGTCTCAATGCCATGTGGAATGAACACTTTGGAATTGGTGTTGTCGAGTACATGGCAAGGGGTTGTATCCCCATAGTTCACGCGTCAGCTGGTCCATTGTTAGACATTGTGGGTGGTGAAGAGCTTGAAAGTTGGAACACTGACACAGGGTTTTTCTTCAAGAGCTATGATGACCCAGACTTGGACAAAAGTATACAAGCTAAAGTCCCCAGTGGGTTTGTTGCCTTCGACATAAACGGACGTATCATCAACTACCCTACGTTTGAGACGTTGTTGACAGAGATTTTTGTTATCGACAGATCTTTCATTGCAGACTCCAGGCTAATCAAAGAACGCCAAAACGACCAACAACTCGTCAAACAAAAGTTCTCCAACAAAACATTCAACCAGCAATGGATGCAATACATCAACGAGTTAGATGCTTTGGAGAAAACTTTTAGAGAGGAAAGACGGTCAAAGGTAGAAAAGGTGTTCTAGGTATACGTTGTGTGTGTGTACATAGTCGTGTATATGGCGCGAAATCTGATTTAACACGTTAACAGCTTTCAAATTTTCTTTTCGTTCGGATTCTCTCTGTTCACTGAAAAAAAAAAAAATCAACAACACATAGTTTGACAACGACGTTTGATTTGACGAACTCCAGTGTCAACTACCCCTCCATCCGTTTCAACCCACCCACTGCCAAAAATCACGCCTAACCAGAGATGAAATTGGATGTTGTTAAACAGTTCTCGACCCGTTCCGATAGGGTAAAGGGGATCGATTTCCACCCAACAGAGCCATGGATTTTGACAACCTTGTACAACGGTAAGATCGAAATCTGGTCCTACGCCACAAATTCCATCGTCAAGTCTATACAAGTCACCGAGATGCCTGTGCGTACCGGTAAATTTATTGCTCGTAAGAATTGGATTGTTGTTGGATCTGATGATTTCCAGATTAGAGTTTACAACTACAACACCGGTGAAAAAGTCACTCAATTTGAAGCGCACCCGGACTATATCAGAAGCATTGCAGTGCATCCTTCTAAGCCATACATTTTAACTTCGAGTGATGACTTGACCATCAAGTTATGGAATTGGGATCACAATTGGAAGTTGGAACAAACTTTCGAGGGCCACCAACATTACGTCATGAGTGTGAATTTCAACCCTAAAGACCCGAACACTTTTGCTTCTGCATGTTTGGACAGAACCGTCAAGATCTGGTCCTTGGGTTCATCTCAGCCTAACTTCACATTGGTTGCTCACGAAGCCAAGGGTGTCAACTATGTCGACTACTACCCACAAGCGGATAAGCCATACTTGATTACATCATCCGACGACAAAACTATTAAAGTCTGGGACTACCAAACCAAGTCATGTGTTGCTACATTAGAGGGACACTTGTCTAATGTTTCCTTTGCCATCTTCCACCCAGAATTGCCAATCATCGTTTCTGGCTCTGAAGACGGTACCATCAGATTCTGGAACTCAAACACTTTCAAGTTGGAGAAGTCGATAAACTACAGTTTAGAAAGAGCCTGGTGTATCGGTATATTACCCAAGTCTAATGTCATCGCCGCAGGTTTTGACTCTGGGTTTGTCATCATCAAATTGGGTAACGAGGAGCCATTGTTTTCCATGGACTCCAACAACAAGTTGATCTATGCTAAGAACTCCGAAGTCTACCAATCCGTCATCAAGCCAACAAGTTCTGAAGGATTGAAGGATGGTGAATCATTGAGTTTGCAACAAAGAGATTTGGGCTCAATTGAAATATTCCCACAGACTTTGAGCCACTCTCCAAACGGTAGATACGCTGCTGTTTGTGGTGATGGTGAATACATAGTATACACTGCTTTGGCATGGAGATCAAAGAGTTATGGCAGTGCTTTGGACTTTGTTTGGAACAGCCATGATTCTTCCGCTGCTTGCTCGTTTGCTATCCGTGAAAGCTCCGTCAGTGTTAAAATCTACAAGAACTTCCAGGAATACTTGACGCTCGACTTGATCTACCAAGCCGACAAGATTTTCACTGGTGCATTATTGGGGGTCAAGCTGGAAGGCTGCATTTCTTTCTATGATTGGGAACACGGTAAATTGGTCAGAAGAGTTGATTTGGACGACGACATAGCCGAAGTTGTCTGGTCCGATAATGGCGAATTGTTAGCTATTATTACAACTTCAAACTTGGGCGAAGTCAGCAGCACTGTTGGCGCCAAGAAGAACAATGAAACTTACTTCTTGAGTTATAACAACGAACTATTTGAAGAAGCTTTGGCTAACGGTGAGTTAGACCCAGAAGAAGGTGCTGAGAGTTCCTTTGATGTCTTGTACACATTGCCAACGTCGGAAGCCATCTTGTCTGGTAAATTCATTGGAGATGTCTTTGTCTACACAACTGGTACTACCAACAGATTGAACTACTTTGTGGGTGGTGAGGTCATAAACTTGGGTCACTTTGATCGTAAGTTCTACATTATTGGATACAAAGCCGCCGACGGTAAGTTGTACCTTATTGATAAATCGTTTGATGTCATTTCTTGGTATGTCAACGCTGAAGTTTTGGAGTTGCAGACTTTGGTGATGAGAGGCGATTTAGAACAATTTGCTACCCAGAACCATGTTGACGAAGAAACTGGTGAAGAAGTGCCGGACTTGTCTTCCATTACCTTGGAGAATGTCTCAGACGAGTACTCCAACTTGATTTCTAGCTTCAGCAAAACTGAATTAAACCAATTGTCAAGATTCTTTGAGAAATTGGGTTATTTATCATTATCGTTTTCGTTATCACAAGATTTCGACTCCAAGTTCCAGCTTTCATTGTCCACTGGCAACTTGAAACAAGCATACACTTTATTATCAGCACAAGAGAAGGAATCCCCATCATTATCTTTAGCCAACTCTGGCAAGTGGAAGAAATTGGGTGACTTGGCCTTGTCTAAATGGAACATAAAATTGGCACAAGAAAGCTTCTGGTTAGCCAAAGACTACTCCTCATTGTTATTACTATTGTCTTCCTCACAAAACAAGGCCCAATTGATAAAATTGGCTGAAGAGTGTGAAACCAAGGGAAGATACAACATAGCATGGCAATCATGGTGGTTGGTTGGAGACATCACCAAATGTTTCGATTTGTTAATCAAGAGTGAAAGATACACCGAGGCTGTTATATTTGGTAAGAACTATGGTGTTGATGCAGAGAAATTAAGTGAAGCTATTGAATTATGGAAACAAACTTTGAACAAAAAGAACAAGGGTAAAGTTGCTGATAGATTGATTGATAGTTTTACTAATTTGAAGACTAACGGATCCGGTGCCCCATTGATTGATCTCGAGAACAATGGCAAACAAGAAGAGGACGAAGTGGTGGAAGAGAATGAAGAAGAACAAGAAGATGAAGCTGGTGCTTCAGAAGTGCAGCATGAAGAAGTTGAAGAAGTAGAGGCTGAAATTGAAAAGGATGACGAGGTTGAAGAAAAGGATATTTAGAGAGAGGAGAAGAAGTTCCTCCAGTAACAACATTTTTGCACCCCCAGATGAAAATGATTAAAAAAAAGAAACAAGTGTATATTAATAAATGAATAAATATTATTAGTTTTGTCACTTTTCTTGTTTCTCTGGTTGTCGTGTTTCTGCCCGTGGTTGTGTTTGTGCTGCTGCTTTTGCATCTGTTTCCATCTCTGCTTTTGCTTTTGCTTGTGTCTCTGCCTCTACTTCTGCTTCTATTTTTGGTGGTGGTGGAGATGACCATGAAAATAAATCATGCAAATCATACTCTTCGTCTTCCTTCTTGTTCTCGCAGATAAAGTACTTTTCAAACGACTGCACCAACACCTTCCCCTCGTCCGTAGCATAGTTATTAACCTCCAACACCGAGTTAAACACCTTCGATAGCTTTTCCTTCAACACCTCAAACTCTTCATCCGCAGGATTAACTTCGTCCAACCTAATCACGAACTTGCCTCCCGGTTTCAAGATCCTGCAATTCAACAACAACGACGCATCCACCAAATCGAAGTTTGCGTCGTTGGGGTTCATGATCGTCTGGTTGTAGGCGTCGTAATGGTTATACTTCAAAAATGGCTGGCTCACCGATGTGCTATAGAACCCGTGAACTTGCTTTGCGGGCGTCGACAAGTCATGGAACGCCAAGTCGATTCTGTGTTCCGGAAGCAACATGTCCCGCTTCATTCTCAACTCGTCCCTCCTCCGCATCGGCGTCCGGAAATTGTTCAACCCGATCTCGATTCTCTTGATCTCTCGCAGTAGAACCGCCTCGTCTTGTTCTTTCGAAAGGTAGCTGCGCGGGTTGAGCTCGTCCTCCTGAAGAAGCAGCTTGTGTTTGTACTCCATCCACGCCACCTCTTTGAAATGCTCAATCACTTGCTGCTGCGAGGACTTGGAGAATATGTTACCCTGGATGCTAGACACACCCACGGGTGGCAAGCCAAACATCACGTCAAACCCCAAGATGTGGCATTTCTTGTTGACCTTGTCCACGGGCACGCCGTGGAGTCCCGCCATTCGCTCCCGGATGTACTCGGTCCAACTCCCCGGCGCATACCCCAAGTCAAGGATACGTGTCTGTGATCTGTTCATGATGCGGAACTTCCGATCAAGGTGCTTTATTCGGGCATAGTTGTTGTACCGGTATATCGCCTTCTCCCCCTTGGGCTTCTTTCCATCTCTGGGCTCGTGGATTAGCCCAAAGTTGACATTTATGGTTCTGATTGAGGTTGGGTTTTTGGCTGCTATGGACAAGCATCGTAGGATGGTATACCGTAGGAAATTGAACGTAGTTGGTTTGTGTAGTATGATCATTGGTGTGGTGGTTTGCGATGGCGATAGCAAGATGGAGTTGTGGGTTTTTGGTATCTATCATATCTCAGGTTAGTCTCACTCTATGTCGCAAATCTCTCGCATCTCGGCTAAACACTAGACACGCGTCGGTGTGCATGTCGTGAAAGAAATGTCGTTAGGGCTGTAGCCCTATTTCATTTTTTGCACGTGATGTGCACTCTCAGTTATTTTTCTTGCTCCTCCACGTCGCACTTCCTTCTTCGCACCGCGCGTGCGCACCGTTGCACTGGCCCTGCCAGACTACAAGAAAATTTTCACCAATCCTCTTCTCACACTACGGGGACCCACTTGATCTTTTTCCCTCTTTATCCTCGTCGAATCAATTTACTTTTACCAATACTTTTTTTGGGAGACGGAATTTAAATCAAGCAGAAGATGTCTAAGATCACCAGTTCTGGCGTTAGAGAAAACGTTAAAAAATTGTTGGAATACTCCACCGAAACCAAGAAGAGAAACTTTTTGGAAACCGTTGAATTGCAAGTCGGTTTGAAGAACTACGACCCTCAAAGAGACAAGCGTTTCTCCGGTACCTTGAAGTTGCCACAAGTCCCAAGACCAAACATGACCATCTGTATCTTTGGTGATGCTTTTGATGTCGACAGAGCCAAGTCCTTGGGTGTCGACGCCATGTCTGTTGATGACTTGAAGAAGTTGAACAAGAACAAGAAGTTGATCAAGAAGTTGGCCAAGAAGTACAACGCCTTCGTCGCTTCCGAAGTCTTGATTAAGCAAATCCCAAGATTGTTGGGTCCAACTTTGTCCAAGGCTGGTAAGTTCCCAACCCCAGTCTCCCACAACGATGACTTGTACAGCAAGGTCACCGATGTCAAGTCCACCATCAAGTTCCAATTGAAGAAGGTCTTGTGTTTGGCTGTTGCCATCGGTAACGTCGACATGGAAGAAGACATCTTGGTTAACCAAATCATGATGGCTGCTAACTTCTTGGTTTCTTTGTTGAAGAAGAACTGGCAAAACGTTGGTTCCTTGGTTATCAAGTCTACCATGGGTCCATCTTTCAGAATCTACTAGGTTATTTGCTTGATGTATAGCATATATATTAATGTACTAATAATTTAACTGGATTTTAAAATAAAATCATGAAACCTGTATTCCTATATAATCTAGTAACCGACTACTCTGACCTTTTTATCCTGTTTCTTATTCTTCTTGTTGTGCTTCTTATTCAGACTTTTCTCCGAAGTTTTCTTGTGGAATGGGGTTGCAAATTTACCAGAAATGTTGTTCATGGCGAAGAACTCTCTATCCAAATCGTCGCCAGCACTTTCCAATGCAGCTTGCTTACCACCGTAGAACAACGTTTTGGCACCAGCGTTACCTGCTTGTTTGCTTGAGCCTTCTTCAGCTGTTTCGTCGCTACCGCTCTTCTCGCCGCCAATGTGTTGCGAAAAGTTCAATCTTGAGATATCCTTCTCCAAGTTGAATTCGTCAATCGGTATGTGCTTATTCTGCATAGCTGTTACGATCTGGTGCTGTCTTGATTCAGGTAGGTGGTTTAATGTGTACAAGTCACGGTTGAATTTTCTGCTCTCTTGCAAATTTGGCAACACCCATTCATTGTCAGCAACTTCTTTAGGTGGTGGGTTGACGTATAACAATTTACCATTCACGTAATCCTTCAAAATGTATCTCGCAGCTCTTGGTTCATCGGCGGCACCGAAACCTTGTGTCATGTAACCTCTTGCTCTGGCATAAGCGTTTAACAACTCTCTAGCAGTTGGGTACTCCCCGTTACCACCGTCTTCGACTTTCTGGATTGGGATATGGATACCATAGACGGCTTCTAAGAAGAACTTGGGGATTCTTTGGCACACCAAGGCGATAGGAGGTATGTGCTCACGTAATTGGTCGATTGGCAAAACACCGTTACACACTAACTCACCGTTCGTGTAGGCGAAATTAGGGAACACCAAACCAGGACAATCACACAACAAGACATCTGGCGACAAGTGGATAGTTTGGAAATGCTTGGTTTTACCTGGAGTCGAAGACACAGACACTTTCTTGGATCCAACCAACGCGTTGATTGTAGAAGACTTACCGACGTTTGGATAACCCACTAACCCAATCTGCAACTTTCTGTCGGGGAACTCAGGATCGACTTCGAATTTAGGTGCCGAGTCCATGAATAGTTTCTCCAACTCTTCGATCTTTAATATTCTTATAGCTTCGTTGATTTCAACTTCTTCGACTTCATCTTCAATGTTGCTGCTACCTTCTAGGTCGTTTGCTTCTTCCTTTTCCTTTTCCAACAACTCATTAGCTTTGGCGGCGGAGAAGAACACATAGTTGATGTTCTTCAACTTGAAGTACTCGGCCCACGCAATACGCTGTTCTCTGGTTAACATATCTGCTTTATTGACCAACAATAAGTTGTTCTTGGCTTTGTTGTTTTCTGGATCACTCAACGAGTCGACGTACTTTTCTAAATCGACTGATCTGAAAAACAATGGGTTTCTAGCGTCAACAATCTGCACAACCAAGTCACATCTCTCAACAACTCTCCATAATTGCTTCCACACTTCCAAGTTTCTTTCAAATGGAGTCAACAACAAATCGTTGTTCTCTGTTAACTGTGCCAACTCTCTTCTCCAGTCCAAAAACGCTAAATTCTCTTGACGGTCGATTTCCAACTTGCTCTGGTTCTTGTTCCATCTGGGGCGCTTAGGTATAGTCAATTTGTTCTCAAACATCATGTGCTTCTGTCTCATGGCCAACATCTCGTCGGTTGTCAACAACCCGTTCGAATTTATAATCGACGTGTTGCCAACCTTGATGATCTTGACTTGCTGGTTTTTGTCTGCCGTGAAATCGGTATCGGCTAATTCAGCAGTACTTAAAAACTCATCCAAGGCATTCTCTTGTGTCACTGATCTTAATTTCACCCAGTCAGCTTCCTTCTTGTCGGTGGTGAATCTCATTTCACCATCTGGCAAATACTGAATGGAGTTCTCTTTGGCTCTCTGGTTGGCTATTGTCCTACCCAAACCTATCAAGTTCTTGTTCTTGTGATGAACGGGTTTAGGACCCTTTGGAGCCTTCCATTTCTTCTGTTCTGGATGTAACGATACCTTGTTTCCTTCCATTATTATTGCTGTTATAGTGGTAAGTGGTATCGGTAAGGCAACCTAAGGAGCAAGGAAAAAATTATTTGGTGATGAGGAGGGATCGTTATGTGAGAAAAATGGATAGTCGTGTGACTGAGGAGAAAAATTATTTGCAGCAAATACAGAGAAGATAATGGAATGTAGAAGAACTGCCCAGTTGGTCTGGGGTGTGTCAGTACCTCGAAGCAGATACGACCACCTGTTCATCCTGCTACTTGACATCATTCCTCGTTAAAAAAAAGTACGTGATAATTAACAATGATTATGTAAATATATATACCTTACCCGAAAGTGTGCAGAGTCAAACAAAAAGTAGGTAAACGACCAGTGATCCGGCCACTCCTTGTATATGTAATGAGGAGGGAGGTCTTTCTAAATATATTGGGATAACCATTTGAACGCTTCACCGTATCCTGATCTCATGACAACAGAAACCATGAAGACTTCAATTGGTCTGGTACCTTCAGGCAATTTGCCAGTATCCTTACCAGTGGTGTTGTACAAGCCAAGGGCGTTCTTCAATTCCATCTCGCCAACGGCGGTTGGGACATCAATCTTATTACCCAATATAACAAAAGGAACTTGGCTCAATTCTTCAATCTTGAACAAACTTTCCAATTCAGCCTTGGATTCAGCAAATCTTTCTGGATCAGCGGCATCAACCAAAAAGACAATACCGTTGACTTCTGGGAAGTAGTCCTTCCACAATCTACGGGCCTGTTGATGGCCACCCAAATCAAAGGTGGTGAATCTGACTGATCCAATGGCCAATTCTTCGGAGGTTGGATGCAAGGTTGGCTGCAAGGTGGCTAATCTATCGTTCTTTAACATGTGCAAAAGGGTGGTCTTACCGGCGTTATCCAAACCCAAGAATAACAATTTGGCGTGTTTATTCCACAAACCTAAGGATGATAATACATCTTGGACTATAGTGGTGTTGGCTCTGTTAGTATCGTAAGCGCTTGTGGTTTGACTTTGCAATCCGAGTTATACATACACCAGTCGAAGAGCCACATGATGAGTTGATATTGAGTATCTATTATTGTTGGACAACAAGTGATAAGCTAAATCAAAAGAAAATCGCCAACAATCTAAAAAATTCTCCCATTTGTTCTTTTCTTTCTCACTCTCCTGTGGTTGTTGTGTCTGTTTTTTTTTCCACTGACGTGTAGGAAAAGAGAGAGAGAAAGAGAAATTTTCCTGATTGCAATAGCCGAGGTGTCTATGCAGGAGTCACGTGATTCATTGGTCTGACCAACACAAATCAACCGACAAATGGTCTCTGCTGGGTTGTATTTGGTAAGGGGGTGGTCTAAGTACATGTTGGTATAAGTATGGGTGGGTGGGAAGCTCAACGACAAATAATGGGTGTGTTGCATTATTGAACCCTCCATGTTTGGCTCAAAATTCGGTCGCGTCTTTCAATTCCTCTTTTATACCTCATGCACCCACTCATAGAATAACACGCATCATCCACAGACTATCAAGTGCCTTGTATAGTTTTGGGATAAATTTGGCAACAATTTGCATCGAAAACGTTATTCAGTCCGAGAACGTGGCTTATGTAAACACGGCTGGAACTGCTAAAGACTTTAATCAACCACGTTTCTTTTCCATTTTTTTGTTTATGTTTCAAGGTGATGTCGATAGCAACGCAACTGGGTCACGAGTATACCCTGCTTTCGTTTATCGCAGCAATGTGTGCCTTCGTAGGGAATAAAATTAATGCCGTTCAAGATTGCCACTTTGTGTAATATTACTTGCATGGGTTGGCCCCCTCAATTCACACCGTACACAGAAAAAGAAAAATAACAACCACTCCACTGGCACCATTTATTTTTAACCCAACACAACACAACGGCGCTTACCTCACTTCAAAGTCATTTTATTACAACTTGCCTATTACTTATATGTAACTATATCCATTAGGATTCTTCTTCTAATCCCCAGTTTATTTGTTAGTGTTTCACAACTTTTCTTACTTTCGTTACCAATAATACTTTTTGCAAACATGATTCCACCAAACGATAACCACAAGGTATCGGCACAGCCTTCTTCAAACACCACACGTCCATTCCCATTAACCAAGAATCAATCAACCCCAAGCATACCAACCAGACCACGGAAGCTGTCAACAGCAACAGCCACATCGCCGCCACTACCAGCACCCCATCCAAATAGAAATAGATCGACTACATTAAACTCGATAAACAACCTCATCAAGCAAGACGAGAAGTACAGTAAGCTAAACGGTAAAATCAAACTATTGGATGACATAGATTTGGAAAAGCAATTGATACAACAGGCGGGGGGTAAGAACCAGGTCTGGTTGTTCATCCTAAAGCTATTCATCTTGGCCTTTGTGGTTCTTGGCTCGGGTGTGTTAATCTTCTATGCTTTGTAGTTTGTTTATTTATCTGGCTATAAATCTACAGCAGTGTTCTCAAGGTACGATGTCGAGGTATAAGACTTGTAGGGAAGTCACCCACAAGTCTACTTCGAATGTGCATTTGCAGTCTCTAGATTAGTTTTTTAGTGGCTGCAGGGGTTTTGAGGATGTGTAAAGCCGAATCCCTTGGAAGAATTTGCAAACCACATACGAGAAATATATACACACAACTCGTTTTTTTTTCCAGGGTGATCTGATCTTCTCTTTAGATCCCTTTTATCAAACACGAAGCTACAGCCTAAGTATCCACAGACCGAAATGATTACTTTCCACGACTTACCAGATCAGGTGATCGAAAGAATTCTTCACTTTATGCCAATCAAGACTTTAGAAAGACTTTTGGTGATTCCATCAATGAGCGAAAGAGTCAAACCTAGATTCTACTCGACGGTTTTCATCACCAGTAGTGATGACGTTGGTTTCAGTCCATTGAACAGCCAGGGTGATTTTGTTCTTCGATATCGTGCTTTTTCAAACCTTTTCAGATCCAAGCCCCGTCTTTTACCCAAGCTTGTGAAGATCGAGGATCCTCACGACGCGTTGAAGCTAATTGGCGAACACTCCAATTGGTTGCTGAAGTTCAAGATTAACCCCTTGTTTGATGCTTTTGATGACGATTATCATTCACGCCGTCTTAGTGATACATTGTGCAAGTTTAAACTGCGTATCAGCAGCATCCATTCAATGTCCATGAGATTGTGGTGAATAGGGCGATTAACCCGAGATCGTACTTGAGCAAAGATATTACGACAAAGGTGGCATCATTTACAATGTTGTTTGATGGGTGCATTTAACTCACGTCTCTTTTTTGTTGATCTATCCCAATTTGACAGAGCCGAAGTTGGTCCCAGCGTTGTTAAGCGGTTATGTTCATCTTCCCAGGACGTTGCGGACGCTTGAATATACTGTGCAGTTTCATGCGGTCTCGGTGATGTGGTTACGACTACCCGAGAACTTGGATTCTTTGACCATGACAGCCATAGATTCGAATTTTTGTAGCCAACGTGTCCTTCTTTCACACCTAAGTAGACTCCGAAAGCTAAGCGTCACATTTCTTGGGGGGGGGGGGGGGGGGAAACCGGTATATTTT
>JAJMBE010000021.1:0-74569 GCA_030565125.1 Candida pseudoviswanathii | reverse complement strand
CCCCCCCCCCCCCCCCCCCCCAACACCGGTATATTGTCGCAACTGAAGTAGGAACTTCCTTCCAGTTTGAGAGAACTTGACTTTCCATATCGTTCACCCATAATGGGTCGGTTAGATGCTGCATACCCACTGTTAAAACGGTTGGATATTCGGAATGGGAGCGACGAAAGATTGCTTGATCTCCCACCTACATTGAAATACTTAACAACCCCGGACTTTGCTCTTGTGTTTGGCGACAGTGATTTAGAGGAAGATGTCAACTTGCGAGCCAGATTGGCATTTCCGAGCCGCCTAAGAGGGTTGCGTATAACGGGGCATGACGTGGGCGGCAAGCGGTTGATGCTTGATTTCGAAACGAATGATTTCGTTAAGCTAAGGATATTGCACATCGAGAATGTAGATACGTGGCAAGTATTTGATGTTTTCCCTCCAAGTTTAACGCTTCTAGTTCTTGTTTCAACCCCAGTTATTGATTTTGAACAGCTTGAGAACTTGAAAGTCCTTCACGAGCTTGTGTTGAAACGCTTGCCAGGGATGGACCAAGATATCTACAAGTTGCCAGCTTCCTTGACGCTGTTGACCATTAAAGGCTGCGGCCTAAGGAGGGTATCTGCCAGCTCCGAGAAGGCGGTATTAGAGGAGACCAGCTCCGTTTTGCCAGGATTATCAGTCACCCGCAGCAAGGATAAATCACGTGCATATTTTAGATTGCGCAAGTTCCCTTTTGCTTTTTTTTTTCTTAGTTTTCTGCTTTGTCATTCTTTTGTCATCTTGTGCGTGAGTTGCCGAAAAGTGGGAGCCAAATGCTGCGGTTGGATTGGATTGGATTGGATTAGGTTAGGTTAGGTTAATATTGTATATGTTTAAGCTTTCAATTACAACTGACAACACCGACCCCAGGAGACAAGTCACGTGTTTGGGTCACGCCTTGATTGGATTTCTCGTCATTCTTACTGGGTCTAAGCAAATGACACACCACACATTTCTAGTGGAAAAGAAAGGCGTGGAAACAAGGGAAAAGCCCTTGCTTACATAATCAACGTTATTTGCGTACACTAAAGACAAAAATCAACAACAAACAACAAAAAAAAGTGTTCAACGATTAGTTTATCCAAAAACAACCAATCCAAAAAAATATAGAATCCAAAGCTTCACAAAACATTCCATCAGTATCCAACGCCACCTACCTCCACACACAAACGTACCACCTAATACTTTTACCCATCTGTCGATTGCAATCATCATCACCCTCCAATCACAGATATATCAATTCGTTTATAAGTGTTTCACGCGATACATTCCCGACTCAACCCACAAATCAATCCCAGACAGATAAACATCCTGCGTCGCCCCTGCCCTTACGGATTTTTTTTCGTTTTTTAAATATACCCTACTCGGTCACAGTATACACCATAGACCAACCCACAATTCAACCATTTGTCTTCTTGGCTATCCTCCTCTAGCTTGATTTCCTTAATACATTCTTATCCCTGCTTTTTTTTGTTGTTCCCGCCTTTTATCATGCCACAATCTTCAGTCATAAATGAGTACACTTTACCTGACGTTGTTGAGAATAAATCTTCTCGTGCAAGCAAAATGACAGTGAGGGAATACAAAAGGATTGGTGAAGGAGCATTCGGTACCGTTGTTGAGGCGATGTTGAAGTACAACGATTCCAATAAAGACGCCAGCGACAAGCCCAACGGCAATAGCAGCAACCAGGAATGGTTGGGTCCGTTTGCAATTAAAAGAGTTCCTGCCCAAACCGAATACAAATCACGAGAATTGGAAATTTTACGATTCGTAAACCATCCAAACATTGTCAGTTTACGATTCTTTTTCGATAAGACGTCTTCCACCGATAACAAGGTTTATCAAAATTTAGTTATGGAATGCTTACCTTCAAACTTACAATCGGAGATCAAATACTACCGCCAGTCCAAATACACCATACCTTACCCTCACATGAAGGCTTACACTTTCCAATTGGCAAGAGCCATGCTCTACTTGCACGGGTATGGCATCAGCCACCGAGATATCAAACCTTCGAATATACTTGTTGATCCAAACACCGTCAAATTAAAAATTTGTGATTTCGGGTCCGCCAAAAAGTTGGAGCCAAACCAACCATCTGTCAGTTACATATGTTCAAGATATTATAGAGCCCCTGAGTTAATTGTTGGGTGTTCCTTGTACACCACCAAGATTGATATATGGGGATTAGGGTGTGTTATTGCAGAGATGTTTTTGGGCAAACCCATCTTCCAGGGCCAGTCCCCTGAATCACAGTTGAAAGAAATTGCCAAGTTGTTGGGCCCTCCACCAAACACCTTTTTCTTTAAAAGTAATCCCCAATACCGTGGTAACATGTACACCACAAAATTGTTTAATTGTACTATAGAAGAAAGATTCAAGCAAATTTTCAGCAATTCCCCTGCTGATGCCATTGACTTGTTGATGAAGATTTTAGTTTACGACCCCGACACGAGAGCCAGTCCAAGAAGGGTTTTGATCCACCCATTTTTCCATGAGTTGAAGAGTGATGACTTCAAAGTCTACCCTAGAGGATCCACAGTGCCAATTGAGTTGAACTTGTTTAATTTCAGTGACTTTGAGTTGGACTTGTTGGGGTCATTAAAAGATGAGTTTATAAAGAAGTGGTAATTCTTGTGATGATGTCTTGTTCTTGTCTGATTTGTGTTCTTCTATAGTATTTTACATCTTGATGTTTTCTACTTCTTCTTTTTTTTTATAGTTATAGATTTTTTTTATATTATTATTATATTATATTATTATACTATCGTTATACTCCACTTTGTATTTGCCTAAATCCGTAAATAAATAACAGAATCGCAACAATATTCATTATAACGCTAAGCTATAACTGTACTCGTCCTCTATATTCTGACTCAACCACAACACAATACAACTGAACATAACACACCCATTGCAAACAATATTACTAACACCCATGCCCAACGTCGGGAAAGTGTAATGCTTCATCAAGTACTTCAAGATGAAAACCATGAAACTACCAGCCAAGCCACCAGCCAACAAGCTGAATCCCAAAAACAAGATGACTCTAGCGGCCCAAGCGTTTCCATTGCCCCCGTTGAAGCCAAATCCCTGCTGGTCCGGGTTCACCAACAAGTTCGACTTTTCGATGGAGTTGACAATCAACATGCCAAAACTGGAGCAAATGAAAGGGATCCAGTCGATGATGGTGATGTGCACGTCGCTGGCGTTGATGGTCTTGGAGTAAATCGACGAATCGATCAAGGACCAGAACCCAATGGAGAAAAGGGCTCCCAGTAAGTAGATGCCGAAGCTTCTCAACTTGGCGGACTTGGGTAATCTGATGGAGGAGAATCTGAATAAGTTGCTTGAGTGGTTGTGATCCATGATTGGAGAGGGTGGGGGTGCTGATGATTTGAGTTATCAGAAGAAGGAGAGGGCAATTGGCAATGATAAAGCGATTTCTGGTTTGTTCAATTCTCGGTTGTCTCCCTCGTATTAAAAAGGTCGTGTGAATGGGGATGAAATGTTTTAGGCGGTGCCTAGGGTAAAGCCTGGACAGGCGGTGGTTATAGAGAAGGTGGAAGGGAGTGGTTGATTCTAAGTAGAGGTATTCTTCTTGACTGTTAGTTCTTACCTTCTCGGAGCTTGTTGTCTTTGTATTATTGGTGTCTTTCCAGCGACCCTTGCAACATATAGCCAAAGGAAAAATTATCACCAAAATCAAAACACAACCAAACCACCACCACTCATCTGCCAATCCAATGGGAATCCCGATACTGGAGTCGAATAATCAGATAAATGATTTGTACACCAAGAGATATACTATAAACTTACCGACGACCCAACTAACGTCGATCAAAATCTCACCCAACGGGGAACACCTCGCCGTCAGTTCATCAAATGGGAAAATCTACATCTACAACCTAGGCGACGGCGCTTTGATCACTACGTTGATGGGCCACACTAAGGGTATTTCCGAGATCGTCTATTCACCTATAAACTCAAACATATTGGCTTCGTGTTCTGATGACCTAACAGTTCGGTTGTGGAACGTCAAAACTAACAAATGCGTCAAGATATTCAAGAAGCACACGTACCATATCACCACATTGAAGTTTGTCCAAAAGGGGAACATTCTAATTAGTGGATCGTCCGATGAGACCATCACGATATGGGACATCACCTCAAACAAGATCCTCACCACGTTAGCCGCACACAGCGACCCGATCCTGTCCATAACTTTAACCCCAGACGACTCCATCATAATAAGCGCGTCCTACGATGGGTTGATGAGATTGTTTGACTTGGAAACAAGCCAGTGTTTGAAAACTTTAACGAACTCGACATCGCATTACGGAACAGCCACGGCAAGTACGAATGATGTGTTGAATTTCCCGATTTCCAAAGTTGAGATCTCGCCCAATGGCCAATTCATCTTGAGTTCAAGTTTGGATGGAAAGTTGAGGTTGTGGAACTACATGGAAAACAAAGTGTATAAGACGTACCAGGGTTGGGAAAAGGGTAAGATTTGTGAAAAGTTTAACTGTGACGTGAAGTTCATTACTAAAGTCAAGAACACCCCGTTGATTGTTTCAGGAAGTGATGACTCTGGGTTGTTGGTCTGGGATGTCCAGCTGAAAGACATTGTCTACAGGTTGTCACCGGAAGTGGCTGGCGAAGACGCTATCTTAGGTGTCGATGTGTACAACCATGGTGAGGTGTTGTGCTGTTGTAGCAGGGATGGTGTGATCACGGTGTTAGACATTAATGAGAAATATGTTGCCAAGGATGAGGATGAAGAGGAAGACGAGATTGACCCAAGAGAAGGCGATGATGAGACCCCACGTATGGAAACACCCAGAGAAGAGTCACCAAGGGAAGGTACCCCAAGAGAAGTAGTTTCTAGAGACGATACACCAATATAAAAGCAGACTTAAACTTTTTTTTGTCTCCTATTTTCCTAACTTTCCCTGTAGTCCTATTTATCCTGTTCCATTCTATTTATCCAAGAGTCCAATAAACTTGATTCTATTTCATCAAATTTTGATTTTGGGAACTCTTTTCTGCTCCCCATTCTTGTCAATGTAATGCCGTCTGTGGTTGATGTGCCCCCAGTAGTTGATGAAAACGTCCCTGTAGCATGCGATGGTGAAGGTGTAGATCTCACGATATTTGAAGGCAAAACCAACCTGCTGATATGCCCGTTCTTCTCTTTCAACAACTCTTTAATCAAGTACTTCAAGTACTGAAAAATCAATACTCTTCTCGAATCCGAATCATTCGACACTAAGTTGATCATGATGTTGTTCATTTCTTGTATCTGATCATACTGCTTGTTTGACAACAGATTCTTATGGTCCAATTTGTTGAAAATCTTGGTTAAGATGGTGTTGAAATCCGCCTTCATGAAACTCAACGGATCCAATTGCTTGTCAAGCTGCGCCGACAACTGCGAGATCTCCTGTTTGTTTTGATCATCATCAACTACCATGGTGCTGATATCAAACTTGATCGTCTTGTCTATCTGGTTTGCGTTATTGTTTTCGTCATTTCCCTCCTCATCGTCGTCGTCATCAATCATGTTCCATTTGATCTGGTTGTTGTGAATTTCCGTAGGCACGTAATAATTCTGGGTTTTGACTATGTGGTTCTGCTGATTCCACAACTGTTTCTTTGTTATCAACTTCTTGATCAACTTGATCCTATCGGGGGCACCGCCGTTACTGTTATACTTTGTAATGAACCTGTGCTTCAATAACTTGCCGGCGCTGTATCGAACCTTTGGGTCTTCGATAAAACAACAGCTCAAAAAATCCCGCAAGTCGCTCGACACCTGTAAACTTGATAAGCTGATCAACTTGACAAAATCCTGGTTCTTCTGACATTTCGAAATCAATCGAAGTGCCTTCATTGGAGGGTATGCATTTTGTAATGGTGGTTTCCCCGTGAACATCTCATAGCAACAGCACCCCAATGACCAGATATCTGCCTTGTAGCTGTGTCCTCCATTGTTGTTCACAATAACCTCGGGTGCCATCCAATATGGCGTCCCCACGGTGGTGTTTCGCTTGCTGAAATTGGACGATAACTGTGTGGACACCCCGAAATCAGTCAACTTTATATCCCCGTGCTTGCTCACGAGAATATTCTGGCTCTTCAAATCACGGTGGATCTTACCCTGGTTATGCAAGTAGTTCAACGCGTTCAAGATCTCCTCCATTATGTAACTAATTACATTCTCGTCGACAATTGGTCCTGGCTTCAATAGCTCAAAGATCGATCCACCGTCAATAAACTCCATAATGACCCACAATTTATAGTTCTTGACAAACGACCCGATGTAGCTTGTTATCTGTTTACATCGGCATTCGGAAATGATCTGGATCTCCTTGTTTATTTCGAGCAAATCAGTGGAATCTTTCTCAAGGTCGATTTGTTTGATAGCAACTTCCTGTTGCGTGGACCTGATTATTCCTCGGTATACGACACCAAAGCCGCCACGGCCCACTTCTTCGTACACTTCCAAATCATCACTGGAATTGACTCGCGGGAACTGTGTCATTGGTTAGGTGCTATAGCCAAAGTTTTGTTTGAAATGTTGTGAAACTTAAATTGTTGCTTGATTTTTTTATTTATGTTTCGTGATATTTTTGGGGTTGCGTTGCGTTGTTTACTTTTTGCATATTCTTGGAATTGGTGTCGTCACACACGCACAGGGTCGCCTTACGTAATCCATCCACCCACGCGACACCTTCCCACGATTACGACATGCAGACAACAGGGAAAAAGAAAAACCCAACCAATCCTTTATCCATCTCCACACACACACTAATGATCTTCGCCCCACTTCGACAACTACGACTTCTATCCAAGCCACAACGTTTCCTACAACCCCTCCGGAGTCTATCATCGCATGGGACCAACAACGCCGACTCCTTCCACGACCATTTCATCCACAAGACTCTCTCCTCAACCAAAGTGCACCCCGACAACGACTACATCCGATGCACGATCTTCAACGAGAAAGGCGACATGGTGCAGCACGGCAAGGAGATTCTCAAGAGCCTGTTTATCGAGCGGTATAGCTTGGCAGCACGAGATTTCCGCAAGTTTGACCGGAACTTGAAGCACTCGGGCACCCACACAGACATCGTGCCAAGCATCATCATCCGCAAGAACAGCATCTTGGTGCAGTTGCTCAATGTGCATGCGTTGATCAAGTACGATGAGTTGGTCATCTTTGATAGCTTCACGCACCACCCGCACCATTCCTCGCATACCATCCTGCACTTCTTGAAGGATTTGGGGGAGCGGTTGAAGTCGCCGCATCTCGAGTCACTACCGTTTGAGTTCAAGGCGTTGGAGGGGATCCTTATATATATCGTGTCGAATTTGTCGACGGAGATGAAGGTGCATAGTACCGTGCTAAGGAATATCTTGCTGGGGTTGGACGACAGCATCGAGAGGTACAAGTTGAGGTACTTGTTGATCGAAAGCAAGAAGATTAGTCAGTTTAGCCAGAAGATAAATTTGATCAAGCAGTGCTTGGAGGATCTTTTGGAGAATGATGATGATGAGTTGAACGAGTTGTACTTGACTGATAAGGCGAAAGGTGCGCCGCGTTTGGGAAACAATCATGAAGAGATTGAAATGTTGTTGGAGAACTATTACCAGACTATAGATGAGATTGTGCAGATTGTCGAGAACTTGAAGAACCAAATCAAAACTACGGAGGATTTGATCAACGTGGTGTTGGACTCAAATAGAAATCAGTTAATGTTGTTAGGGTTGAAGTTCTCCACAGGGTTGCTATCATTATGCGTTTGCTTATATATATCTGCGTTGTATGGTATGAACTTGGAGAATTTCATAGAGGAGTCGGATGGTGCATTTGAAGCCGTGATTGCAATTTCTGCCATTGCGTTGATTTGTTTATTGCTATTTGGTGTTAAACAATTAAAGAAAGTTGAAAAAGTCACAATGACAAGTCTACATGATAAAAAGAAATAGAGAGCATGCACGCCCAAGGTTATTCCTCAAATTCGATGTCAATCTTAGGAACCATAAAGTTGGTGGTACTTGGACTTTTCTTGTGTCCTCCGCCATTGCTGGTGGCTGGTGGTGGTAGTAATTCCCGAGCTGGTGACATTGACTTGTTGAATGGCTCACTTGGCTCTCTCTTGGGTGAAGTTTGCGGGCTTGGGTTTGGTGTTGCTCTTGTTCTGAAAGGTCTCAATGTGAATTCCCCACTGTCAGGGCGTGGTTGTGCTAAGTTAGCAGAAGCAACATTCAACTTGACAGGGGTTTTAGGTTGCTCACTGACCGTTTGTGGGAGCGGTACCCTCTTCACTTGCAATTTCTCGGCTCCTTTCTTGGACTTGTAGTTTGTTTCATTTTCAACCAAATGCTTCAACAACTGTGTACGAACATTCAACTTTAATAAATCTGTTAATAGACGTTTATATTTATCCAAAGGTGGTTTGAATCCAGTGGCATTCTTGGAACTGGATGGTCGTAAAATTAAATGCATTAGTGATATGGATCCAATCTCATCCATGGAGTTGAGTTGGTTAGACACCTCTTGAATCTGGGCTGGATCTATTTGTGGCATCAACGATTCGTCTGGTGATTCATCTGAAATTTCATAACTAGGAACATCTCCCAATTCAAACAAATTGCTGATGTATTCTATGATATAAATCAACGACGACAAGTTACTTCTTGGGATAGTTGAAAGGATTTTGACAAGTTCTTCAGTTGGGACATCTGCATCATTATACAAGTTCATTAGGCTGTCAAATATGACAAATGGGATAACTGAATCGCTGATATCAAGCAACCAGTTCTTTATGAAAACAATCACGCTGTTGGTTTTCAACGACTTCAAATGGTTCAATACTTGGTTGATAAACTCTTGCTCGATTAGGTTCTTATTGGCTAAGTCATTCTTCAAGTCGGGCGTGAAATCAGCAATTAGCACTGTTATATCCTGTTTCAACTTCCATTGGCTTTGGTAATCAATAGGTGCCGACCAAAGTTTCCTGATATCCTCAATGTTTTCATTACTTCTTTCTTCAATAACTTTAATGGTTTGATACAATATAGATGGGATAGATGCTATGCTCAATAAGGATTCGCTGTCGCAGTTGAAATTGTTTTGCAATTGTAACGGAATGTCCTTGTACAAATCAAACTGGTATTTGAGGTTCTGAAAAGTTGTGGAGGATGATGACCCGGGTTTGTGGCTCGCTGAAGTGTCAGATGAAATCAAACTGGAAAAGTAAATACCGGTACTAAAGTGCTCCATGGTCTTGTAGAAATCGCGATCGTAGTGGTTAGTTTTATTGATGTTGTGAATGAAATCGTTGGAAAACTTTTCAGCCTTATCAAACTGAACTTTTTGAAACTTGACTAGGATCTCCAGTAACCTTGATAAACTCTTGTAAATAATTCCAACTTTAGAGTGCTCAAAACTTTCCAAAGATTTAGAAATTTCCAGTAGCCCATTCTCCAATAAATACTTTTGTTCTTGCAAGTTCAAGATTTCTTCGCTGTACTTGTTTTCCAAGTCTTCCAACACCTCATCATAGTTCGTTCTCATAATCGAGCTCTTGACATTATTGAACATAGCATTGAACCTAGTTGTGGTTTCAGCCATGTCGGCCATAAACTTGTTTGTCTTTGGGGAGCCAATCGCACCGGAAGATTTGTTTGTGGTGGTAGATGTTGTAGCACTTGTTCCGACACTGTTGGTATCCTTCACAGAAGAAGTCTCCAGTGAGCTGCTTTTCTTAAACTCTGAGTAGTGAATTGCCAAGTCAGACCATTCGAACCACAATCCTTCACTTTTGAATTTCTTGTTGTTGAAGAAGTTGTTGCTTGTAATAAACTTCAAATCGAGTAAACCTTGTCCGAACTTCTCCAAATTGACTCTAGAAGGTTTCAAACCTCTAACTGGGTATTTCAACAATACCGACGTCAAAGAATCACTGCTGAATATCTGGTTCTTGTAACCTGGCAACGGGATCTTACGAGGGATGGTTGGGACTTTGTTGATCAACATGTTCAAAATATTCCTCAAGTCGTCAGGACCAGACACAACAACAGTTCCCAATTGCAAAGGGAAATCCAACTCAAGCTCCCTGTTTGCAGTTTCCTCTTCTTCGTCCTCTTCAAACTCTTCATCAGCATACGATTCCTCGAACGACGGTTCCTCGTGTCTTGCCGACGGAGGTATAGCCGCTTCGATGTTACCAGACGACTGTGCAAACTCCTTCAATCTCAACTGCTCGGCGTGTTTCGTTTTCAACTTCTCGACTGTCTTACGCGACTTCAAGTAATCGTCATAAATGCTGTCCAATCTGCTAAACTGTTTGTTTATCTGGGGCTCATGAAACTTCAAAAAATGCGTGATATCCTCTAGAACATCCATATCGATGATCGAAGTTAGGTTCAACAACAATGCCGACTCCAGCGACATCTGGTCAATGTACTTTCCATAAGCCGTGCACATGTTTATCTCGTGCTCCTCGTTCTTTGCATTATCAAGTCTTTTCCGATGCGGAGACGTCAACGGCGTGATATTCCTCGACGTACTAGCTGATGTGCTGGAGCTTTTGTCTGATTCAAATGGCAAGAAGGTGCTCTCTATGGGGAATAACTCTATGCTTGACTTGTTCAAGTACTCGCTGTTGGCATGGAAATATGACATGTAGTTAAACACCAACTTTCGCAACTCGTGTAATTGCTTGATTGATTTGAAGCTTTGTGACTTTAAACTGTTCAACCCGGTGATGTAGTCAATTGTCCAGTACAGGTTAGTGAACCGAGGAGGGTGGGGATCTTCTACTATTTCTTGGGGTGCCGCAACGGGTGGTTGCGTCTCCTTTGGATCTTGATCTTGATCCAGCGACATTATGTGTGGTGATTCTCGGGTGGTTGTTTCTATGGTTTGACACGTGGATCGTCTGTTATATCAAAGCTTCTATGGGGGGTAGTGTCTGCTGGTTTGGGTCTATTGTGTTGGTGATAAGTGCCTGGTGGTTGGAGGAAAAATTTTCTGTGGTGATTTCGTAAGTTTTCCCACACAACCACAGATTCCACCACCAAAAGGAAAAGTCGCGTATCCTGAAACATCAAAACAATAACAAAGCACAACTATCCACCAATCCTTTAGCCAACCACAAAACCCCCTCCAACATGAACGCGGTTGAAGAGATTGAGAAACTACAGCGAGAAATTGAAGAGATCTCACAGGATATAACCATTATTGAGAAAGACATCGCTAGTAATCAACTAACTAAGCAGCAACTCGAACAAAACATAACGTCACTACAGAACGCACCGCCACCTCCTCCACCTCCCAATGAAGTGCCTATAGACTTGGACATACCCGAGACGATCAAGCACAACTATCTCGACGAGTCAATCATGAAGTACTTCCAGCCCATACCCACACCTCCACGGCCTCAACAGCAGCCCAAGCAAACCAACCCCACGCCAATCAATGACCTCGAACTCAAGGAGAACATCCTTTATGAAAACATCCATCGAATGTTCGGCATCACCACTTTCCCAATCAACCAGTACTTATTCTCCAACACCAGCGACACCATCCTTGGTCTCCGTTTCGAAACCTACTCGCTGTTCTCGCACACGTACCGGCTCCCGTACTACGCGATCCTCAGGAAGTCGACCACGACGAGTGCCAAGTCCGACACGGCTACAGTAACCACCTGGACAGTGTACAAGCACACACTCCCGGCGTATATACCAGTCACTGAGCACACGGCGATACTCAACAGATACAACTTCACGGATCTGGAGAACTTGAGCAGGTTTGCTGAGACGGTCTACGAGGCGTTGAACAAGGTGCAGTATAAGACGGACAAGTTTGATGGATTGATGCGCTTCACTAAAGATCAGTTCGGGTTGATTGGTGATGCTGCTGTGTTTGAAAAAGTGAGTTACGACTCGCAGTGCCAGCGGGTTAATCTAGCGTTCCTGGTGAAGAAGAGCCGGTTGGACTTGGAGTTGATTTGCTCGAATGATGTCATCGAAATTGTCAGCTTCAGTTATGGCAGTAGTATTGATGAACGATTGGGCAATCAGTTGGTTATGTGCAAGGCAGTCCTCGAGAATAGCAAGATCAAGGATCTAATAAAGAACTTCAAAAAGATAGTTCAGATATTGGTCAAGTATAGAGTAATAGAATAAGCTAATAAACAAACAATGTGTATTCTTTTTATAATATAAAACAATTTAACAATACGAAATAATAACAAATAAAAATGTAAAAAAAAATCTCTTAGTTCCTGAACAAGTATCATCTTTATTCATTCACCTTTTTTTGAATCTAGAAAGCGTTGCCGAATCCAGTACCAGTTGGCTGGTACCCAAGATTGGCGCCTGCAACTCCCGTACCTTGATAGCTCATTGGTCCATTAGTTAGCATCAAAGGCACGCCGCTTGAACTTGGTTCTTCTTCTTCCTTCTTTTCCTTCTCTTGTCTCTTCTTCAAATCCTGGTAAACTTCACTCAACTTCTTGTTGTTCTCGTAAACAATGGAGATCTCATATGGCTTGATGAAGTTGGATAAGTTGTGCAACCATGACAATTCAACCACGTAGTCATAGTTGATGTATTCATATGAGGTGTACAACAAGGCAACAAAACACTCGTGGTTACCAGTTTCAACAAAGTAATCCAACATTTCATGAGCAATCTTGTTGGATTTGGAAATGGCAACAGTCTTCAACAAGTCTGGCCACAATTTATCAGCCTTCAATATAGAAATAGCTCTGTTGAACTTCTTTTCCTTGGTGTATAAAGTAGCAGCAATCTGTCTGAAGAAGATTAAATCGTGTTTCTCTAATCTCTCAGCCAAATCCAATTTGTTGAATCTGTTGTTGCTTTCGTTTTCAATGGATGATCTCAAAGACTTGTAGTCCTCTTCTTCAATCAACAAGTCGTGGTAAGCAGAGTTGACAACGGAGTTGTTCTTCTCCAACACAGAAATCAAGAATGGTTTGATCATTGGCAAGTTGTCACTTTGAACAAACATTCTAACAACTCTTGGCAAGTCCAATTTTGGAGTCAATACTTGCAACAAATCAACCAACAAGGATGGTTGTTCGTTCATGTAGAATTGGATAGCTTTGTAGTAGATTTCCAAGTTTGGTGCTTTAACAATGATTTCCTTGAATGAGGAGTGGTCAAAGGCAACTTCAGATCTTTCAATCATAGTCAAAGCAGCATTGTCCCATTCTTCGTAGTGGCAGTACAAGAAGATCAATTCTGGGTACAAGTGAGCTTCCTCACAAGCAGTCAAGACCTTTGGAATGTTAATTCTAGACCAGAACAACTTTAAGTGTTCCATAACCTTCTCTGGAGAATATTTAGCGTACAAGATGGCCAATTCGGTGAACATACCCATGTGAGCTCTTTCCAAACCCAACCCACTTTCGAAAAGGGAAATCAATTCGTTGAAGTAACCATTGTATTCGTAAGTTCTGACCAACTCTGGTAATTCTTCAGCATCAATGATCAAGTTCAAACCACAAATTTGAGCCAATCTGAATTCTTTGTTTTCAATACAAGCGTTGTTGACTTGTTTCCAGACTTGGGTGTTGGAAGCCTTTCTAGCGCAATCAACAGCACCTTGGTAATCATGCAAGTACACCAAAGTAGTAGCCAATTTGGAGTACTTGGAAACGTTGGAATACAAGATCTTGGCCCCCTTGTAGTTCTTGGCTTCAAACAACTTGTCACCAATAGCTTCCAAGTCAGCGACATTAGAGCCACCGACAAATTTCTCCATGTCGCTCAATCTGTCCAAGGTAGCGTAGGCATTGATCAAAGCACCATCAATGGCTGGTTCTCTCAAAGTTTCTCTGGCCATGTCCAAGAAACTGATCAATTCTTCTTCCTTACCAGCATGTTCCGCAATCTCAATGACTTGAGCGAAATTCTCTGGGTTCTTGGACTTGACGTAAGAATCAATAGCTTCTGGGATACGCAAACCGTCCAATTGAGCAGTACCCAATTGGTACCACAACTCTGGGGTGTCGTATTTTTCAGCATATTGTTCGGCTCTGTCCAAAGAAACGATATCTTCAACCAAGACCTTCATAGCATCCGATCTCAATTCGAACTTGTCGTAAACTTCAAAAGCTTCTTCGTTCAAACCGTTGTCGATACACAATGGGGCGATTTCAGCAGGGTCAAACTTGTCCAATTTTTCAATGTAGCTGGAAACCTTGGATGAATCGGCCTTTATGGCGGTCAAAATCATCAACCCTTGCAATGAAGCGTTTTCGCTGAAAGGAGATGGCTCCAAGATAATCTTTTCCAACAATTCCATCAATTCTTCTGGCAAATCGTTGTCCATGAAGGCTTTGACAGTGATGGAAATTGGCTCTGGGTCGTCCAATTCTGGGATACCAGTGGAAATAACTTGGTCAACCAATTGTCTTCTGTGAATGTTGTCGGCAGTCAAAACCTTGTTCCACAAGTCGAGGTCAGATTTGGATAACAAGTATCTGGCTTGGTATTTGTACATCTTGTTTTCATTGGTGATAGAAATCAATTGGTCGTCGTTACCACCCTTGCTGTAAGAAATGTAGGCCAAGTATGGGTCTCTCTTCTCACAGTACTTACCAACAACCAAAGTGTCGTAGTTGTTGTTTTCTTGCAAGAACTTCTCTGGCGAGTTGTTGGAGTCAATGTAAATCTTAGCCAAGGTGTTGTAAACCTCTTGGTCGTTGGAGCCACCTTCCAAGGTCTTTTCCAAGAATGGCAACAAGATCTTCAATCTGTTTCTCTTTTCAACTTCTTCAACCAATTCCTTGATTGGAACTCTGCCCAAGACGGACATCAACAAACCTTTAATGATTTCTTCGTCACAGTCAACATCTAGCAAACCTGCAACAACTTGTGGGGTGTTGGCTGGGTTAACTGATTGCACATAGACTTCAATGAACTTGAAGTATTGGTTCTTGTACAAGTACAAGATCAAGTCATGGACAAAGTTGAATCTGTCACAAACAATGATCAATGGCAATTGGTCGTCCAACTTGAATTCTTTCAAAAAGTTCTTAACCTTTTCACCGTTGTAAACATTGTTGTCTCTGACGACTCTCTCGATCTCCTTGGTTTGGTTCATCTTAGCAGCGGCTTGGATGTACTTGAAAACAACATCTGGGTCCTGCGTCAAGTTGACAATGGAACTCAAGTAGTAGTACAACCCTTCGGTACATTTGTATTCTTCGAAAAGTTTGATCAACTTCATGGCACCAATCAATTCTGAGTACTTAGTAGCAACTTGGATGATGACTTGCAAGTTTTGTTGAACATTGTGGCTCAACAATTCTTTAAGACAAGCAAGAGATTGTTCAACGTTCAATTGACCAAAGTAAGAAACCAACCAATCACTTGGCAAGACGTTAGTGTGGACAATAACTCTCTTAATATCCTTCAAATCATCGTAGTGCTCCAAGGCTCTTTGGAATAAACCGGATTTTTCACACAATTTACCGATAGTTGGTTTATCGTAGTGGCTAAACATGTGATTACCCAAGATAGCATCGGCAACTTGTGGGGCATGCAACAAGTTGATTTCCAAGACTTTGGTTTGCAAGTGGCCCTCAGCTGGAGAATCATTCTTCAAAGCATCCAACAAAAAGGCGGTACCTTGTTGGATATAGTTTTGGGAGAAGAACAAGTCAGCAATTTGTTCGGTGTCCAAGTTTGCATCCGGGCTGCTCAACAAGGAAGTGGCAAATTCACTTGCTTTGTCTGGGTTCACTCTGACCAAGTTTTGAATCAAGTTGGTGTAGTTAGGGTTGTAGCCAACTTTTTGACAGTATGGCAAAATCTTGTCAAATTGGCCCAATTCAGCCAAACACGAGACAACCTTGATGTTGACATTGGCTCTGATATAGACAGCAAGAGCCAAGGTTGTGTCGTTGTAGGATTTAACGATATCACCCAATTCTTCAGATGAAGTCAATTTATCTTCCTTCAACCATTTCTCAAACAATGGCTTACGGTCTTGCTGCAAAACTGGCTTGGCTAATTCAATAGATTCAAATTTGTTCAAGGTACCTCTGTCCAACAAGGTGGAGAAATATTGCAATATTGGCGAGATTTGGCCCGGTTGTGGTGTGATGTGTTTCAATTTGTTGATGGTGTCTTGTGTACGCAATTGTTCTGACGAGGCAGCAACCTTGGCAGCATTGGCATAGTCACCTTGGTTCAAGTAGGTTTGGAATTGTTGCTGGAACAAGTTTTCTGCACCTGGGAACCCACCTCTGGCAGATAAAGCCAAGGCCAATGGCACATTGGATAATTTGTCCAAGACGTATGGGATAATCTTATCACGCGACACTTCGACACTCAAAACTTGACCAGATTTGTTGATGGTCAACAAACCGGTGCCGTCATTGTAACTAGTGGCAGTGAAAACTGGGTCGGCAGTGATTCTGTTGACAAACAAGTTACCACCGGTTTCCATGTCGTACAAGTGGATGAAACCGTACTTGGTCAAAACATAGATAATACCGTATCTGTTTGAGGCCTGCAAGCTAATTGGGAAATCGTTAGCTGCATCAGGTGGGAAAAAGATGTCAACAGCCTTCTTTTGGAATGGAGGGTTACCATCGACGTGGTCAATCTCAATAATGTGCAAGTTACCTTGGCCTTGGGCGTTCTTGTTACCAACACAAAATACCTTAGTTGGCTGCACACCGCCAGACAAAGTGAGGGCAGCGAATTTACATACGTGACCTTCAATTGCTTGGGAAACATTTCTTGATTTGGAGTACAATTGGATGTGACCAGCAATACGGCCGTCTTCTTGGGCAATTCCGGTGACCGCAAACCAGTTCAAGTCTGGCTCAGCAACGAAATTTATAATCTGGCAGTTGTTCAAAGTGTGGTGTCTGTCGGTCAACTTGATTGGACCGTCGTTGGTTCCGTCAAACACGTTCCAGAAGTAGATGGAAGACTGGGTGACTAAACCCAAATGCTGGTCATCAAGCCATTTCCAAAATATCACAGGCTGGTCCATGGTGAACGCCTTCAATCTTTGCTTGGTACCCAAGTTGAAGATTTGTAACGTGGTACCGTTGGCTCTTAAAGAAATGACAAACTCCTTTGGGTGCATGATTGCGTTATCAGCAGTCATATTCTTTCTGGTGACTTCATTGTTGTTCTTCAAATTGATAATGGCAACAGTGTTGCCCTGACCTCCGGACTCACGCACACATATGTAGCTGTCTGACTCCAAGGTGGTTGATTTGAAATCCAAGGAAGTTTGTGGGATCCCCAATTGTGTCAACTGAGTCAATTCAGTGAAATCGATGGGAATATCGTTAGACATTGTTGTTGTTTTTGTTCTTCTTCTTCTCTTCTGTTTCCCGTTGATTCAATGGACGATTCAAGTGCTTATGGTTGGTTGATTTTATAAGGGAAACTGAATAGAGGATTGGTTGTCTGTAGTGCAAGTCGGTTGTCCAACAGTGAGTTGTCCAGTTTTTTTTTCCTTCGTCGCCTCTGGTAGAGAGAGAGAGACAGACAACAGCAAAGCGCACTTTTTTTTCCCTCTGTCCTTTGATTCCGACAACCGATCTGATTACATAATCATAGCTGTCGCTCTCGCAATTTTTCAGATTTTTCTTACGTACTGGTTTCCGTTTTTGAGGCTAGGTACACTACACTACACACCCTACAAAGGAGGTCTGACTGAGCTGATCACATCTTCAATGATTCTGTTGGTGTACCCAGTAGGACTGTTCTTGTCTAACTTGCTCTTACTATTCTTTAAGTACTCATTGACAAAGAAATAGTCACTGCCATACCAATCACCAGTGAGCATACTGATAGCCAATCTTTTCTCATACTCCAGATTGCTATCTAACCCCACGTCATCAACGTCGGAGTTTTTGGAAACGTCTTTGGCAAACTTCTCGTTGTATTCCCAGTCGACTAACCAATATCCGATCTTTCGGAAGGCAAGTTTGACGTAACTTGGGGTCACAAACAAGTCCTTGTCCAAGTTCAGTCGGTTTTGCCATAGTATCAAACTCTTGCAGAAATCACCCACGTAGTCTATGGCTGCTGTGGGTAGTCTGGCCAGCTTGGGAGCTAACGAAGTTAACCTGTGACATCTAGTGAAAACGATTAACGAATAGATGTATTTTTTGATGTCTGGGGAGATGTAAACATCACCGAGCCGTGATCGTAGCTTGAGTATTGTGTCCAGATAGTTGCTTTCTCTGGGGATATAGTTCATATCGAGCGTTGAGTTGTTGTAGTTGACGGCAAACCAGAACTTCTCCTTCAAAAAGATATATGGTTTCTTGTTGAACGCCAGGTAGTCCATAGCCATGACAATAGTGAACAACTTGGGCTGTTCTATAGATATCACTTCGTCATTGTTTCCAATAGTAATCTCAATAGGCTTATCCTTCAACCCAGTCATCTCATACTGGTCAATCTGGAGGATTAGTTTGTATAGCGACTTGTGTTGGTTTAATGTCAAGTACTGTACATTCTGCCAAATGATGATATTTTTCAAATAGAACTTGTTGTCTGAGTAGGTTGTCATTTTATGGATCAAGTCAATAGTAGTATGGACCGCTAGAAGGTCTATGACGCAGTATTGGGATGCATCAAAGGAACATGTGTTTGATAGGAGGTTGGTGAACTTGGGTATTGTTTGTTTGGAATCGTTCGAAACGATGACAAACCGTTTGTGGTCTGTGATTAAAGATATCGACAAGGCCGTGAACACATTCTCCATTAGGCGCGGGCGGTAGGTGTAGTGGAGGTGGTGGTGGTGGTTGTTGTTGTGGTGGGACGCAGTTAACCGCAATCTGAAATGTGTGTGAGATATTTTTGTCCTAGGCGGCGATAGCAACGAGAAATGGTCGTGTGCCAGTGGCGAAAACTGAGCAATTGCTGACTACACATTGATTGCAAGACAAGATAGAGCAATTGGTTGCGATGAGTGATAAAGATGTTAATGTGAGAGTTTCATTACTGGCTAAGTAGTTTAGTTTACAGTAAGGTTTATAAGGGTTGTGTGTACCCCAATGAACTCTGAGTTTTGCGACAAAAATATTACGAATTTCATAGAAAAAGGCATGATCGAAAGAAATGTCAGAAAATGGACTAGCAAAGTCCGATTGAGCTTCCTTTGTATCCAGTTGTTCATTTCAGAGTACCTGTGAAGGTTTCTCTAGTTCATAAACACGCTTCACGTGCTGTGGTCTCACGTGCATGGGAAAGTCATGTGATTCACACAAAAGTGGAGGTGTTGAACCCTGGTTGTGAGCAAAAGAGGTTTTTGTTTACTGGCGTACTTTTGTAGACATGTCAACACCGCCCATGGAAATGAAATTGAGCCACTTGAATGCAGGTAGAGAGAGATCGGCAATAACGGCCATTGTTTCTGTACAGGTGGGATTGTGGATGGTTAGTTGGGCGGCCCTAGTTGAATGAAAAGGGGGTCTTTTAGTTTTGTTTATGTGTCGTGTCTTTTTGAACAGAAGTTATTGTGACAGTAATTTAATTAACACGCGTAAATAGTTGACTGCCTTAATTTTATAATTTGTTTGTTTAAGCGTACCCATCAATCTTTGTACAAGAGGAACCCCCCAGAGTAAGCGACTTGCTTTTGTGTGTGCGTGTGTGTGTGCGTGTGCAGTCTCCAAAAAGCAAATAAAAGCGAAAGCGACGCGACATTTAAAGTGTGTGCGTGTGTGTGGGAAGAGAATAAATTGTTTCAGATTACACGACGAAACACCAATACACACACAGATCAATACCTCAATCAAACAACCACTTCAGCAACAGGCAGTCCACTCCCCCATTGATGGGTGCACAACTGATGGAAGAACAAGGCGACCAGAACATGTATGGAATCTGTAGAACACACATCACGAGCTAATTTATTCAATTGGCAACCAATTCCATACTTAGTACTCGGTGCATCGCACACACACACACACACTCCCACTCCTATACATTGTGCAGATAAAATTTTCTTGCTTTCTTGAGCATTTGTCTATCCAACTTTGGTTAAAATGGTTCTGCAGATGGGTCGCCCCACACAACGACGAAGACAGGCAACAAGGATTGTCGGTGTGTCGCAAGATGCTATTTTTAACCTCATTTAGAGCTACACACATCCACACAGAGAACAAAACCTAACCTATTATTGTAGTGTGTACAACTCTAACCTTGTGAAGAAATGCCTATTCTGTTGATGCTTTGAACTGTTGGGGGGGGGGGCAGTAGCTGGTGTCGTTCTAGGTAGTGTACAAATCAGAAATCAGTGAAGGGCAAGCACGGGATAATGGGGTTGACAAAGACACGACTTCTTGGTCCAAGGGGTTGCACAAAAACACCAAAAAAACATTTGGTGAGTTGAGAAACCAAAATAGTTACACAAAACCACCACACACTGCAATACCTGTTATTTATTCTTCTACTGGGTTTTGTACCCACGCACACTACCCTCTCTTAATTTGACGATTCCTTCATTCATTCTTTCATCCTTATGGAGATTAAAAATTTTACAAGACTTCCTTCTTTCTTGCCTCTTCTGTTTATTCTTCCTCACGTCTACCCCCATTGTCGGATACACCATAGTCTTCATCTTATACTATTTGCTTTTAGACGACGACCAGGTAAGGGGAAACAACACCACCCGACAAACCAACATTCACGACGATCATCACCATCATAAAAATATAAACAAACCAACAGCCTACACGAGTTTCCTCATTCCCTACTTTTTCTTCTTCAGCTTGCAACCACTTTAAAGTATTCTCAAACAACATTCACATTCACATTCATACACCTACAATTTGGAAACTTGACCATCAACTAATATGACTGCCCAAACACTGTCCCCCCAAATGACATCATTCCCCAAGTTCATTAGAAAATCGGAGCAATCCACTCGAGGTTTAGATGGTGCTTTCCCTCCTTTCAAGATCGAACACAGATACAAGAGTGTTTATGAAAGAGCAGGATTCGATGTCAACAAGGGCGGCAATGGAACCCACCACAGCAATGACTCGAAATCGTTGACCTCAAGAAAAGCAAGCAACCCATACTCCAACAACAACAACTCCAGCTCTTCCAACAACATCATTACCAGATTACAGGATGACTCTCCTGCTGGTTCCCCTGTGTTACAAAAGAATAGAGCTCCATCATTACCTATAAATTCTCAAATGAGACACAATTCCCAGCCCAACTCAGACTCTGATTCCCCTTCAGCTTCGTCCCATTCAAGCAAGACTTCTTCTGTCAATTCGAATTTCACCAATTCGAAATCGTCAAGCTCTCCTTCTACTTTTAGAAATACCGACGAGTTTAGTCCTGTGTTTGAACAGCCGTTGACTACGGGATCTTCGACAACGACTTTCTTCAACGACTCCAATGAACCCGAGAACAAAACTCAATCCTACCAACCCCCTGTAATATCACCCAACAACCACAACACAACAAACGCCCACGATGAACAAGGGCCGGATCAATTTGATTTCAGTCCAAGTTCCAACCATTCCCGCAACCAGAAGAACTTGAAGCTTGATTTGAATAATGACAATATTTCTGACACTCAAAGCTTACCGGGCATTTCAAAAGTAGAATCCCAACAACACACAATCACCAATCATTCGTTGCATTCTGCTGGTTCCAACGGTACTGCTCAGACCCATCAACAAGTCGAACCACAGCAAGTGCCTACCCTCACCATCAACGAGGAGCAGCAGCGTCCACACGAAGAAAAGCCAAAAGACATTTATGCTCAACAAGGTTTCCAAGTTGCTCCTCCTTCACAGCCAGTCAATGCTGCTCCGCCTGCCAAATTTGACCCAAGAAAGCAGCGTAGCATCAGAGGGCAACCAACCGCCCAACAAGGACAAGGACAACAGCAAAGGGTTCCTTATCCTCCAAACGGCGATGGACAAGTGACAGCTCAAACAGTTCCATATCCTAGAAATGCACATCAGACAAAGGTAATGTCACCAACAGAATTCCAAACCAGAGACATGTCACCAACAAGCATGCATCATCAAACAAGGAACATGTCCACCACGGGAACACAACACCCGATGCCTCCACACCCGCACCATCGTAATGGCTCCAGACCTT
The DNA here is from genome assembly GCA_030565125.1 of Candida pseudoviswanathii. Classification (NCBI taxonomy): domain Eukaryota; kingdom Fungi; phylum Ascomycota; class Pichiomycetes; order Serinales; family Debaryomycetaceae; genus Candida; species Candida pseudoviswanathii. Next base: position 52,381 of record JAJMBE010000021.1, on the reverse strand, counting down.
CGAGTCCAAAATTAGGTGGTGTTAACGGCGCCCATGTTCCTCAGTTGCCTATGATGTCTTTGAATAGCCCAACCAGTGCTTACAGACCTTCTCAACGTCCCCAATCTCCTGTGTTACCAACCGGTTTCCAACACAAACAGTTACATCATCACCAGGCATCACCACCACAAGCCGTGTATAGTCCTTACAACCACCACCAACACCAACAACAACAATCAGTGGAGCCACCAAGAACTAGACAACAGACAACATATTCACAGATTAGAGATGATAAGTTGTCATCAGCATTGAATGATTTCAAGAACGACGTTGAACACCACAAGACAGGTGGAAGTGGTGCTGGAAGATCACCAACGGATTCAAACACTTCGTTAGATGACGATGAAATCCCAAGTTCTTCAACTCCTTCTGATCTCGGATTGTACAAGTCTGATTCTAAGGAAGATTCAAGCAATGACAACACGAGATTCTCATATGGAAACAACTTGAATGGTGGCACGAAGGATGGATTTGACGCATCGGCACAATTCCAAAACTTTGCTAGTCAACAAGTTGCAAAAGACGCAAATTTGAACAATGAATACGCTGAATTCCTCGCGTCTCAAAACAATGAACAAGACCAAACCAAGAAGAACCTTCATTTGTCCATGGTGAGTTCGATCTTGTCCAAAGCATCGGGAAACTCCGAGGATGACGAAATCGAAAGAGAATTGGAACGTCAATTGCAAAGTTTGAAGATGTCGGGAAGTACTATTGATATTTCCAAGACTGAGTCCAACAATTCGAGAAACTCGTTCGGATACGGTGCTAACTCCGCCAACGGTGGCGTGATTCCACTGTTCAATATTCAAGACGTGGACGAGGTAGATGAAGAGGAGGAAGAGTATACCAAGCCATTGAGTATTTCAGGAACTAATTCTTTCATTGAAAAGTCAGCTACGGTTGCTGAAGAAGATGATGACGACGTGACTAGACCATTGACTATTCATTCAAGAGAAAGCAATGAAGAAGCTGAACTACAACCACAACCACAAGTTCAACAGAAACAAGTTCAGTTTGAAACTCCTCATCCACAGGATGAATCATACGAGGAAGAACCAATTGGGGATGACAACATTGATATGGATCAGGAGGACGACGCTGGGGTTAGACCATTGTCACCAAAAACCCACTATGTTGAGCAAGAGTTGGAGAACATGAACTTCAAAATCCAGCAAACTGACGAATCTCCTTCTGTTTACATCCAAGAAGCATTCAAGGAAGACCAACCACCACAGGAAGAAGAAGAAGTTCCATTCCAAGAGAGAAGTTTTGTCGTACCTGATCAAGTCTATTCTGTACAAGAACCTATCCTTGAACCACAACCACAAGCACCTTACCCAACCAACGAAACCACTCCAGAACCAGAACCAGAACACGACTACCACCATCACCACCACGACGAACCACAGCCAACCATCTACGCTCCAGGGTCCGGTCCATGTCGTACCTGTCGCGCGTCAATCGACCCCCACACCACCTCCAAACAGCACAAACCAGTCTACTCCAAGACCGGTGAGCTTTCCGGCCAATGGCACCGTCAGTGTTTCATCTGTACTTCGCCATCCTGTACCGTGCAGTTCTCTAAGAACGTGCAATGCTACGTGTACAACGACGCGCCATACTGTTCCACACACTACCACATCTTGAACAACTCCGTGTGCAAGTCGTGCAACCTGGGCATCGAGGGCAGATGCATCTCGAACGAACTCGACGAGAAATGGCACTTGGCGTGCTTGAACTGTTGTAGGTGCAGAGACGGCATCAGGAGCGATTATTTCATACTTAACGGAACAAACATCATGTGTCTGAACTGTATGGAGAACATGGAGGATAATTCTGGTGGTTTGAGCGTTGCTGATAGAATCGAGAAGAGAAGAACCAGAATTTATAACGTATAAGAACTTATGAAACTATATATATAGATTTAGTTATTATTTTTTTGATAGATACTGTTATTGTATTAACATGTAATATACTTTAAGGAATTAAGAGGGTTGTCGCCACCAGTTGGAGTTGGGGCTGATCGTAGGTGTGGTGTTAGAGGAGGAAGATGATTAGCATCAGATCATCCCGAAGAGAGTTGGGAGTCTATTGGGTACATCATCAGAGCCCTTATTGAACCAAGTTTATATGTGTTGGTTGATTTTTGTAGAAGTACACGACATTAGGGTTACAACCCTACTTGCATTTTTTCTCTCTCTCTCTCTCTTAGCGATATTGCGCACACACAATAAGCTCCCATAGTGCGACGGCGGGCGACCCTCACTCACACACACTGAGGAAGAGAGAGAGAGAGCATCAAAAGAAAAAAGCTGAAAAATTTTCCAGCACTAAACGTAGAGAGATCTTTCTTACATCAACCAACCTAGTAATAATCGTTAATAATGTCAGGATCAGGTGCTTCAGGTAACAAATTCCGTATGTCTGTATGTAACCCCCAATCAACCAGCAACCAGAATGACGACTTTCATTGAGAGACTTCGAGGGATGAGGAAGAGAGGATTGAGAGAGGGAAGATAATTAATGATGGAAGGACTATGACGAGAATGGAATTATGGGAAAGAGCAGGAGAAAGGATGGTGAGAATACTTTGAGTTATGGATCTTGAAGTTTTGGAATACAGAAACCTACTTCGAATCAAAGAAAGCGACAACCAATAAACCACGATTGAATAAGGATATATGACACCCCTAAAACCACTCACTCATCCAACACTTCATCCTCCTTTAATCTCGCATCCACCACACGAACCGCCCAATACTAACAACCATCAATCTAGTTGGCTTTGCCAGTTGGTGCAGTCATGAACTGTGCAGACAACTCCGGTGCCAGAAACTTGTACGTTTTGGCCGTCAAGGGAGTTGGTGCTCGTTTGAACAGATTGCCAGCCGCCGCTGCCGGTGACATGGTCATGGCTACCGTCAAGAAGGGTAAGCCAGAATTGAGAAAGAAGGTCATGCCAGCTATCGTCATCAGACAATCTAAGCCTTGGAGAAGAAGAGATGGTGTCTACTTGTACTTCGAAGACAACGCCGGTGTCATTGTCAACCCTAAGGGTGAAATGAAGGGTTCTGCCATTACCGGCCCAGTCGCTAAAGAATGTGCTGATTTGTGGCCTCGTATTGCTTCTAACTCTGGTGTTGTCGTCTAAGTTTAGAAGTGTATGTTATTATTAATAAGAGTAATTTCCGGGGAATATAAATTGTTTTCTTTGCTAAAAAGTTTTGTTCATCATGAACTGTATGTGTGTATTAAATAATTATAAGAATTGTTTTATCTTGCATCTTAGTCTTCACTGACCTCAATGCTGATGTCTCCAGTGTTTCGTGGCTCGTTGCTCTTCAAACTATGTAATGGGTGCAACTCATTAGCTGGACCACCACCGCTCATCAATGTAGACACTTCATCACCAGAATAATGTGAAAGAATCTGGCCAGTGTGGTTAGCATTTGAGTTGCTGCCGTTGGTTGGAATTGGGGACACGCGTGGTGACAAATGGGTTGCAGCATCTTCAAACTGTGGGTTTGGAAGGTGGTCCTTTGGCTGGACTGGTTGTTCCTTTGGTTGCTCTTGATGTTCACTTGGATGGTCGGTATTATCCTCGGTGATGGTGTCATCATTTGGATACAGATCAGATCTGTTGTTGGTTGGATATGGTAAGATAGTAGGTGGTTGAACTGGTTGCTCTTGCTGTTGTGGTTGAGCTTGAGCCTGGCCCTGTGGTTGTTGTTGTTGTTGCTGCTGTTGCTGTTGCTGAGCAAACTGAGGAACAAAAGATGGCCCAAATGGCTGAATTGGCGATCCAGGTTGTGGTGAGGTTGAGAAGTATTGTGGTTGTGGTGTTGAAGTTTGTTGATTAAGAGTTGTGGCCTGTGATACTGGAAGACTTGGGGTGAGCGTGTAATACTGCTGCTGCACTGGGTCATAAAATTGTTGGGTTCCTTGCAGAGCATTGGATGGAATGTAGTATTGGTACCCACTTGGTGGATTGCCACCTTGTTGTGGCTGTGTTCCTCCATTTCCAAGTGCATCAACTGGTATTATTCTAAATGCAGTAGGCTGTTGTATTGGTGGAGATTGTGGTCCTTGTTGCTGCTGGAACTGCTGTTGTTGTGGGGAGGGTGGTTGCTGCTGTTGCTGTTGTTGTGGTTGGTACTGCACTGGGTTGTATCCTGAATACATACTTGCAGAACGTCTAACCATGTCATCTGTTTCCACTGGAGTGATTATCGTTCCATCGCTATTTATCATATTACCCAATCTTGGAGATTGGTTGTTTCTAGAATATGTAGACGAGACTCGCTTGTGGGTTGGGTTGGACGTCACTTGTGTCAATGATCTATGCTTGTAGGCATTTTGACTAGCTGTAGTGTTGTTGGTACTCATGGTTTTCAAGGACCTGCTTGGAGAGTGAACAGTGTTACCCGTAGAAACACGAGAAATTGCATGACCACTAGTGAACGATTCAGCTGAGGTGGGCTTGGCTTTACCAGTAATAGTTCTTGCCCTAGCTGCTGGGGTGGGTAAGCCTGTCATCTGCTTGATGCTGTCAAACCACTCAATCATGTTCTTGAAGGTGTCGGTTCTGAAAACCCACTTGTGCGTCTTGTGCATCAACGCATTGTTCAGCTTGGATGTCAAAATGAACTTGTATATACCGTCAGACTTCCCGTCATTCTTGGAGTGGTCACTGACTGTACAAGAGTCCAACGACAACGACATCACAGGACTAGGGTCCCTTTTGCGGTCATTGGATTTGAACTCGTGGATATAGTTGCATGTCAAGACATACCATGCACTGGTATAATTCTTCAAAAACTTGGATCTTCTCTCGAGATAACCTTCTCTTATTGCCACATTAAGGTTTGAATCGAAATTCTTGATGACAAAATCGGACAAGTGTCTCTTTGGGATAGCCAAGTCAATAAAAGTTCCATTCCTAACTCCAGTGGATTGGTTGCCCACAGCACTGATACTCAAGTTTGAGTTTGGCAAGTTGCGTTCTATGAATGCATCCCATTCAAAATTGGATTCTTTGCCCAAGAACCCATTGTTGATGTTGGGTAACAAGTAGGTGCTGAATGTGGCATTTTCTTCATTGACCAAGTTCAAAAACATCGACACATAGTTCTGAATTTCCAAAACCACGATGGATTCTAATTGACGTCCGGCATTCTGCAAGTTGGCATAGGCGTCATAAAGGTAGTTTTCTTCTGAAATTTGACGCTTCAATTGCTTATCTAATTTAATCTTGACCAAATAGGGATCATACTTGCCATTTTCAGACTCGTGTAGCGTGTGATGACTGCTATTGTATCCAGACTCCAATTTGTTCGAGTAATCAATGGCTTGGTTGTACTGACTTATCAACAGTTTGGTCTCGCTCAACTCTTTGGTCAAATTGTTCTTGAAATCATTCTGTAAATTTTTAATCTCCTTTATCTTGACCAACAAGTCTTTTCGTAACTCCTCCAATTTGGGTATGATGACGTTGTTGATCTCTTTCAAGGTTTTAGATGCATTGGTGACGTTTTGTTGGTGGTACTTGAACAAAACATTGGGGATATCCAGAATGGAGCCATTGCCGTGCCCCAAGAAAAATCGCTTGATGCTGTCAGCTTCTTCCGAGTTGGAATTTGTGCTGCTACTGCTGTTGCCCGCGGTCTGTTGTAATCTAGATTGCTGCCTGACTATTTCCTCTTGGACGTTGGCGTACTCTCTGAAGTAGTTGACCAAATCTTTAATGACGGATCTCCAAGCAGAAAATCTACCGGCCATGACTTCCGTGGGGAAATCAGCCGTTGAGGTGAAGTTGTAAGGAAGCTGAACCGCCAAAGGGTTAGTAGTATCGTACTTCATCTGTGTTGTCGTGTTCCTTTGATGTGGGGGGGGGGAGGACTGGTTGTTTAACGATATAGGATGATTGGTTGGCTGCCTGGATGGATGGATAGATGGGTTGGTTGTAAGTGGTGGGTTGCTAAGCTGGGATGTAATTTTTTGTTGGTTGTCTCGTCGTCGTTGTTGTTGTTGTAAAACCTGAAAAGAGAAAGAAAAAAAATTGGTTGGAAGTTTTTCTTTTTGTTTTTTTTTCCCGCTGTTTTTGGGTTGGGTTTAGCTAGTCACTACTGGGGCTGTAATGTAGACAAGGGAATGTTGCTTGTGTTTGTTGTGGGTCTCGAGTAAAATAAGCGATAGATCGAGTGATTGTTGAATTACAGTTGTTGTGTAAGAAGTGTAGTGTAGTAGAATTGTTGATGGAGACAAAGAAGGGGATTCTCCCAGGGTGGGTCTGTGGACAAGTGAAACAAGGCTATAAATAAGCCAAAAACAAAAAAAAGAATAGAAAATAGAGAACAAGAAAAAAAAAAGGGAGAAAAGGAATGATTGTGTTGGAAGAATGGGCACATTGTTCCTCCTCGAGTAAAGAAAATAAAGAAAACTGCTCTGATGATAGTCCATTGGGGGGGGGGGGGGGCACAAAGCCTCTTTCCAACAACCCTTACTCTGATTCAACATGTCCTGTTCTTCTCGCAACCAAAAGCACAGAGGGTTGTAGTTTTGATCTCAGGGTTGGCTGTTGCTGGCAGAGTGTGGTTATGATAGAGGTGGGTTCGTGTATTCTTACACATTTTTTAGTTGATCTCGATGCTTGTGCAAAAGGCGTTTACCACGAGCTTTCGTGGAGCTACTTTCAAAGGACACGCAGATAGTGCCCACAGTTTTTTTATTAAGATTCGTACAATGATCAAGCAGGACGTGAAATTCCCAAGTGACCTTACACAAAGACTAAAGTAATTTGTTTTTTAGTTGAGCTAAACTTCCTGTGTCTCACTCTTTGGCTTGGTTGTTTCTTCTATCGTCAACCTCGTGACTATCGCCATCGTCACCGTCAAGAACTGGCACCAACAGACCTTATTCAAAAACCATGGTCAGTCAATAGAAGAAAAAATTGAGTATGGTCCTTTTGCGCTGCCGTAGCAGCCGTAGAGCCCGCTTATTTCTTTTTGTCGTTCCACATTTGCATTGTAGCAATCCACACACAACCACACACATACCTTGTGCTCCGACATATTATCCAGCTTCGTTCTTCGTACTGTAAAGCAGGAACAGATTGCTGTGCTACATTGCCCACATGGTGCATGTGATTTCATAGAATAAACCACTGAGTAACTACAGCTGTTGATGGCCAGGGGAGGGAGATATCTTCCTCTGACAGTACTTGGATACTCCCACATCACGAGGAGTAGTGTCCTTGCCATGACAACATTACGTAAGGCTGCAAAAGAAAAAAAGCAAAAAAAAGCAAAAACAAATGACCTTGCCTCAAAGTTTATTGGTCCATAACATTGCTTGACAGCACGGGGCAAAGAAGAGTAAGGTGCCTCTTGGAGCTTTGCCACGTGATTAGAGAAGTCTGTGGGTGGTGGCACACCTGGGCTGTGAGCACTTGCTTCAAGTTTACGAGAGAATCGGCGTTTGTGCTATTTTAAGATCTGGAGCGAGTTAAATTTTGCACTTCTTGCATTCTCAAAATCGATGTTCATTAACCGGTGAGCATAAACAGAGCTACATAAAAGAGACATCTAAGCGTCGACGGCTTGCAACAAGACAGAGACAGCACCCTCTGGAGCATCACTGTCATACTTCACCAATGCATAGTTTTCCTTGGAGTAATGGTAAGGCTCGTCGACATTCGTCACCCCCTTGACGTTGGACGAGCCATCAAAGGTAAGGAATACCAAGTCGTCAATTTCTACCTCAGTCTTTTTGTAGATGACCGAAGTTGTCAAAAAGTCCGTGTCGCCCGTAGCGATGCTGAAGTTGAATGGGGATGGCGAGCCCTTGGTGACTTCTGGGTCGAGGTACAAAGTTTTGGCATCTTCATCGTCGACTAACTTGGCAGCTTGATTCTGTGTGACAACAAAAAATTAGTTAAAACCGGCACCTTCATGGAAAGCAGCAACGGATTGACCAGTGATATCTGGGTATTGATTTGGTGGGTGAGCAATGGTCTTTAATGTGACGGTTCTTAAACCAAAAGCAGATTGAGCGAGGGCGAAAGCGGACGCGATAGTGGAGAATTTCATTGTTGGAGCTGAGTAGTTGTTTGTCAGTGGTTGTAGAATGGGTTTCTAGAGTCTACAAAGGGAATAAGGACTGGTTTATATATTCCTCAGATTCGCAACTTCTCTCACTGTTGGTACACTCTTCAAAGCACTTCCGCACGTTTGGAGAATAAAATCCTCATTAGCCACAGTCCCTGATGTCATATTCAACCATCCACCCAAACGTAGCTCTATCCCCAACAGGCACACTTTCCTCCAACTCCATCTATTCACTCACTCCTGCTAATTATAGCAATCAATGCGGTCCAATGTTTATACTCTTTCTCCATGTAGCTACAAAATGCCTCATCCCCAATGGAAGTATGCAACCATCTCTGAATTATCCACCTCGACATGTCTATTGTTTGTCTTCCATGCATGCGTTCTTCTTTGATCAAGATTATTAATAGTTCCAGTAATTATTGGCGCGCCGAAAAAATTTCGCAGCCCAGCGAAAATAATCCGCTTGGTGTGTGTGTATGTGTGTGTGTGTGTGTGTGGGGGGGGGGGCTCTAGCTATTGCTTGAGTTGTCACAGATGATGATATAATGACGATACAAAGGGGGGAAATTGAAGGATCGGAAAGAATGTGATGTAGCACGGGGTAAGAAGGGTTCTTGCTCACTCATTGGCTCATTTGTGCATGGAAGTGGAGGTACGTTCGGTTGAATTGGTTGCCAATAGTACCACGTTAAGAAACGTGGACCAGTTCAACAGAAACAGGAAAGAGTCATTCCCTTTTTAAGGATTGCTGCTATTCCGAGTCGTTGACTTCTAATAATAGTAGATTGCTAATGACTTATCTGCCCAGCCGATCCGTAGGCTGAGCGGGCATTGTAGGCTTGTACTAGCTCACAGGAGCTCAAGGGATGCTTGGTCATCTTTCTCCATCACTTCAACTTTATGAACTGACGCTTCCTAGGTCTATAACCTCTCCTTCATTTTCTGTTTTCAAGAGGGATTTGAAATTGCATTGGCATTCCTTCTTTGGTGTCGTAAGGGCGATCTGTTTTGTAACTCATTTTTTTGCACCTAAGTTTCCCCCCACATGCAGCGCGCATGAACAAAGACATTTTGTGTTCCTGGTTGCTCTCAAAGCTAAAATTAAACTACAATACAGTCAATTAAATTGAAACAAGATCATATATTCACTGCAGGATTAAAAAAAAGTACTTATAAAAAATTTTAAAAAGGATATCCAATTAGTAAGAAACGAAAGGCAACGTAAGAAAGGTAGATGAGAATCATTGCGATCTCAAGCTCATCTAAGCGTCAATGGCTTGGAAGAAGACTGGGATAGCACCGTCTGGACCAGCACCGTCGTACTTAGCCAAAGCATAGCTGGAGTCAGAGTAGTGGTATGGGTCGTTGACGTTCTTGACAGCCTTGACACCGGAGGAACCTTCGAAGGTAACGAAGCCCAAGTTGTCGATGTTGACTTCGAGTGGTTTGTCGGTACCGCCAGTCAACAAGAAACCTGGTTCGCCATCAGCAACGTTGAGGTAAAACTTGTATGGGGCGTTACCAAAGACTTCTGGGTCGAGATACAAGGACTTCTCATCTTCGTCGTAGACAAACTTAGCGGCACCTTCTTGTGGGACAACGAACAAGTAGTTGATACCAGCACCTTCGTGCTGAGCGGAGACGAATTGACCGGTGATTTCTGGGTATTGTGGTGGTGGGTAGGCAAAGGTCTTCAAGGTGACGGTTCTTAAACCGAAGACGGATTGTGCAAGAGTGAAAGCAGCGGCAATAGTAGTGAATTTCATTGTTAGATAATTGATTGAGTAGTAGTTTGTTGTTTGTTGTTTGGTTGATGATGAGAAAAGAACTCCAGAGTCTTGAAGGATGATAATTGCCATGGGTTTATATATTTTTCAGATTTGAAAGGTTTCCATATTGTGGCACACCTGTCAACTCACTCATGCAGTAGAAGCAGCACTGCATTCTCCACAAATCACACTGATGATGTCATATCATTTCAAATGCAAACGTAGGTCTACACTCCCAACAAAAAAAACTCCTGATCCCCCAATTTCACAGAATAGAAAAGAAAAATAGAAAATCACGCACCCCAGCTAATTATAGCAATCGATGCCGCTCAATGTTTATAATTCCAATTTAGTTGCAAAATCCCGCAGCTCCGGCAGAACACCCAAACTTACTTAGCCGAAATTTTTCTTCTCCATCCTTGTAGGTGCTCATTGTCTGAATCTTCTTCGATGGTCTAAGTGTGGTGGCTTAGCGGAGTGCTTTTCGTTCGTAAGACTATTTATAGATTTTTCAGGTTGAGAGTTAAATAACAATTGCACGGAAAATTTTCTCCGCCAGGTGAAAAAGATCCGCTAGCGGAAAAGGGCACTGAATTTCTTTTGGAACAGGCACTTCAACTTGATGTTTCTGAGCGATGATGTCATGGTGCCTGCCAAGGGGGAAAATTATCTGATCCGAACTTGCTTTGCATTAGGGGGGTTGGGGGTCCGCAACATGGGTATTGGTCAGAGCATGAATGCATTGCCGATATTGCCACTGGAATGTGGTATCGATATTCTGCATGCCACAAAGGCTATCACTCCACATTTCAGCAGTGGTGGCTATTCTGAATTTTTTTGCACTTCTAATAATAGTGGCTGTCATGATTCCGTCCAGGCTTTCATTGGTGGGAGGGCTTATGCGCGCCTGCCCATTAGGAGAGAACTTAGCTTTTTTTTTCGCTTATAGGGTGGTGGCGACTTGTGAACGTGGCAATCGCTAAGCGTGGCTAGTTTAACTTTACACTATGGAATGCTTTTCTTGGACATACCGTGATACTTATCATCTGCAGATCGCCAAAATTGCTTAATGAGTGACCTTAATTGCTCAGGCTCGTAAAAGTTTCCCAAATTGGTTCACTTTTGCACCTTTTTTTTCCTTTTCTCCACTCGAGACGTGCGCCAACCGATTATGATTGGTTTCTTTTTCTTAAGACTACTATAGAACTGGTTAATGTGAAATCATATACTTATAAAAAGAACTACTCAAAAGGAGTATCGAAACAATGGAATAGCTACGTAACAAAGAAGGGTATCATAAAATAAAAAATCATTCCAGCATTAGTCAAACTTAAGCAGCAAGAGCTTGGAAGAAGATAGGAACAGCATCATCAGGAGCAACACCGTCATATTTAGCCAAGATGTAGTTATCCTTGGAGTAGTTGTAAGGATCGTTAATGTTCTTGACACCCTTGACGCCGTAAGAGCCATCGAAGGTAATGAATCCCAAGCTGTCGATGTTCACAGGGACAGGGTGGTCAGAAGGAGTAGCCAACAAGATGCCTGGCTCGCCCTCGCCGATGGTGAAGTAGAACTTGAATGGGTTATCTGATCCAGCACCGACTTCAAAGTACAAGTACTTGGTCTCTTCGTCGTAAGTCCACGTGGTGGCACCCTCTTCTGGAACAACGACCAAGTAGTTCAAGGCAGCGCCTTCGTGCCAGGCTGAAACGAACTTACCAGTGACGTCAGGGTACTGTGGTGGTGGGTAAGCAAAGGTCTTCAACTTGACGGTTTTCAAAGCAACGACAGTTTGAACTAAAGCAATAGCGGCAGCAGCGATAGTTGAGAATTTCATGGTTGTTGTAGTAGATAATTTTTGATTTGGGTTTTTGGTTGATGATGGATGAGTAAGAATTGTTGGAACTAGATGGGATATCCAAGTCCTTATATAGTTTTTCAGGATGCCGGATACAATTACACTCGGGTGTGTCTGTTGAGTATAATTAAAGAGGAGTGATGGATGCTTAGCTACTCCACAGATTACTAATGAAGTCATAAACACACACAAACGCCGTCTTCCGTGATACTCGTAGTTATTCCGCACGCAAAATCCCTCATTATTTACCGTATCCACCAGTTACTTGCTAATTATAGCACACATTTTCTTTTCTTTTGTGGTGATGGTGGATGATGTCGCTGTGGAGTGATCTGCCCAGCTGTGGTGGTTGCAACGGACCACAATAACGAGATCACCACGGCAAAAACACAGTGCATATAGGGGTAATGGTGCGGTTATGGACCTTGTGGAACTCGTGCATGCAGGTAATATAGCTTCTCAGTGGGTAGGTCATTCATGTTTACTGTTTTATTCTGTTTATCGCTATTTATAGATTTACAAGAATGAGAGAAAAAAAACCCTCGCAAGGGGCAAAGCCCACACGAATGAGGGGGCCAACTGATGGCGCTGAGATTCTGAGAAATCGCGCTAAAATCATTGTTCACTGCGCCAAGCACAGTGATGTCATTGCCAAACATCGTTTTGACATTTGGATCCAAGGTACAACGTCGACCCCTGTCCATGTATCCGACTTACGCATTAGCATATACCTCCTATAGACAGTTTGGTCCTGGAATGTTAAACTTTTCACAGTACTCCTGGGTTTGATTGTTTGGATAGTACTTCAACTCATTGTTGTACTCCACGGGGGCCACAATTTGAAAGTTCTCAGGCACGGCAAACTCCTCATCCTTCAAGGCACTTAATTTCCTAAACTCTAAATCAACCAACTTCATCAACTCATTGACCAATGGGAAGTTCTGTGGGTTGTGAACAATTTCCTTGGTGTCTATTAGCAAAAATTCTTGTTTGTGGTCCTGCAAATATGCCTCAACCACTCTATTAATAGCAATGGCACGTTTACTATAATACAACTTGTCCTGTGTGAATGAAGGATGGGCCGGGTGTGTCACGTTGATGGTCTCTACCTGAAGGAAATTCCTCCTTTTCCCACATTTATCTAACGCAATGAACTTGGTGTCGTGATCACAACGTCCACGCTGCGGTGTCAATTCAGATTTGAGTTTTTTGCTTCCATTCTGTTGAACAAAATGAAAGGTCTCCTCGAATCCAGCCTGTCCCTCCACCTCCTCATCATCCATATCCAACGATATCTCTTCTTTATTCTTCACTTCCTCCTCGTAATCCATGTCCAACTCCAATTCATTCTCATTGATCTTCCCTGAATCTCGCTTAATCGCTGCCTCAAACTTAACATGCAAATGCGCCGAGCACCACAACTTCGGCCGCAAATACCCCAACAAGAACTTGTTCAACGGACTACCCAACTTCCCACTTCTTATATCCTCTTTGAAGAACGGTTTCAACTTGAGCAACTTCTGTGCATCCCCAAACTTGTCTATCCCCACTGGCCAATCATGGCTCATCACCACATCCATGTCGTGATTCATCATGTACATCTTTGCAAAAGCTTGTAGTTTGGTATGGTAAACGCTCCGTATCTCGCTTGAATCAAACGGGACCTTCTCCATCTGTACACTCTGGTTCACGAAACTGTGATAGTTGAAAATGCCACTCCAGCCAGTGATCTGGATTCCCTTGAACCACACACTGCCAAACTCACCCAAGTAGTAGATATTCGGCGCCACCCAGCCGCCGTATTTGAGTTCTTGGAGGTACGACGAACACTCGTGGTTGCCGCCTATGAATATGGTGAGCACAGGCGCGGTTCTGGTGCCGTTGTAGTACTCGTGGAAATCGGCCATGCGTTTGTACTTGTTGGGGACGCTGATGCTTTGTAGGTCGGACTGGTTGCGTAGGGATTGGAAGTCTCCGCAGATTAAAAGAAGGGAGACACCAGGTATGTGTGATAGGGACTTGTAGATTGTGTTTAGTTCACCGTGGCAGCATCCTTCGACGGCTATCTTTATCTGTGACATTGTATGTGTGTGGAGTTGTCCAGATAAACTGAAAAAAAAAAATTCATCGCGGCTTTTTTCTTTGGTTCTTTACGGAATATATATTTGATAGATTCTTTTTTTGTTTATGGGAAGCTGTGTACATAGAAACATACCTATATCTATAAGATCTAGAATTTAAAGACGTGTTCCTTGGAGAAACCCAAGTCCTTCAAAGCACCATCCAATTCACCTTGGTCGGTTGGAGAGACCTTGGCACCGGAAATAGCCTTGTACAAGCCTGGTGGACCACAGACGAACACCTTGAAGTCACCGCTTGGCTTTTCCAAAGCACCTTGTAAGAAATCTTTAGTGATGAAACCAACTTCACCCTTGTAGTCGTTGCTGTCGTTCTTGTCGACAAAGTAGTGGACTTCGATTTGGTCCTTGTGCTTGTTGGCAATTTCGTCAATTTCCTTCCTCAACAAGATGTCGCCTGGGGAAACGTTACCGTAGATCAAGTTAACCTTGGTCTTGTCGGCTGGGTTGGAGGTGATTTCGTGCAACAATTGGTACAATGGGGTGATACCAGTACCACCGCCAATCAAGGCAATGGACTTGAATTGGTTTGGTTCCCATTTCCATTTGACAATTGGGCCCTTGAAGGACAAGGAGTCACCTTCCTTCAAGTCAAAGATATGGGTTGACATCTTACCACCTTCGTATTTCTTGATGACAAAGTCAATTTCGCCAGTTTGGTTGACATCAGAGACTGGGGTGTATGGTCTGATGACATTGTTACCCTTTGGAGTGACAAACTTGGTCATCAAAGCGGAAGCAGTGATCAAACCAGAAACGTCGTCAGCATTGTTCAATTTGAAAGTCAAGTGCTTGGTGTTGTGGTTCAAGTCAATGGATTTGGTCAATTTCAAGTCAATCCATTCATTTGGGTCGGTGAAGGTTTTTCCGGACTCGTTGGCAATGAAGTTGGAGGAGGTGGTGTAGTGGGCGGCCAAGGCAAGAGACAAGGCAGTGGCGCCAGCCAATGGGACCAAGAACTTTGGGGTGGCAAGTCTGGAGAATTGTTGAGCGATCATAATGATAGGAAGGCAGTGGCTTTGTAATAAAAAATTGACAGCAGAAGGTACTGGAAATTTTTCGTGGCTGCTTTTTTATAAAGCTGGAGTCCTTTTTCTCTTTTTTTGGAAATTTGATTGGTTTAAATATTCGTTAACGCCTGCAAACTGACAGAACAATCCCGGCAGAGGTTGAGCGAGCACACCACCGAGCACAGCAAAAATCAAGGGCAAAAGCAATTGTAGAAGCTTCGACCGGAGAACTGTGGTTGCTGTGCGACTTGCCATCGTTCACCCTTAAAAATTTCCATTCCTATTATAAATTAATTAATAATCTCTCACATTCCAAAACCAGTTTAAAGGAAGAAAACCGTGGCATAGTTACCCGACTCAAAGAAATTATAGTATGCTTCGTGGGAAATCTCAAAAGGAATTGATCCACTTATCACGTCAATTGATCCAACCTTTACTCCCAAGCTTCCACAAGGGACAATCTGGTAAAATTGCAGTCATTGGAGGCAATGAAGACTATACTGGCGCACCATTCTTCTCGAGCCATTCAGCGGCGTTGGTGGGTGCGGACTTGTCGCACGTTATTTGTGAAAAAGCAGCGGCTCCGGTGATCAAGTCGTATACCCCGGATTTGATGGTTCACCCATACCTTGTGGATCTCAATAGCCCTGCCATCAAATTGAGTGACGAAGAATTGGACAAGTTGAGACAATTGCCTATCGATGAAGTGATCAAGACTAACGACAATGCCGTGTTGAACAAGATCATCGACGAGTTAGTCTTGCCAAAGGTTATATCATTATTGAACAGAATTGATATTGTTGTCGTGGGGCCAGGTTTTGGAAGAGACCCATTGATGTTGAAATCTTTAGTTAGAATCATCGAAGAAATCAAAGTGTTGAACTTGCCAATTATCCTCGACGCCGATTCCCTTTTCCTTTTGTCAATCAAACCGCAACTAATCTCCAACTACCCTAAAGCAATCATCACGCCAAACGTGGTGGAGTTCCAAAGAATAGCCAAGGCATTGTCGATAGAAGTCAGTTTGAGCGAGTCAGATAAATCCAAGATGATTGAGCAGACCCAGGAGGTGTCCAAGAAACTTGGTGACGTTATTGTGTTTCGCAAAGGTGAGCAGGATATAATTGTGAAAGCGGATACTTATCTCATCAACGAAGTGCAAGGTTCAAACAAGCGTGTGGGGGGACAGGGTGATACGTTGACGGGAGCAATTGCCACCCTTGTGAACTGGTCCAATAATTATATTCTCAAAGTGTGGGACAACAAAGTGGAGTTGGATCAAGTGGAGGCGAACTTGTTAGCGTGCTATGCCGCTAGTTCTTTGGTTAGATGTGCTTGCAACAAGGCGTTCAAGAAGTACGGTAGATCGATGCAGACGTCGAACATTCACGAGTTCTTACACGATGCGTTTGTTGAGTTGTTTGACGATAGTTTGTTGTTTAGATTTAGTAACATTTAGTGGGTGTATACACAGTGTTAATGGAATGGGTTTCTATGGTTTGAGTGGTGGTTGCCATTTGGTTGTAAAAAAAAAAAGAAAAATTCATGTGTCATTGGGTTCACCCGCTTAAGGGATCTCCTCGGCTGCGCGTAAAAAGGGTGGGGGAAACTCACACAGTAGAGAGAGAGAGGGGCTAGGTCACAGGGCGATCGCATGATAGCGCGGAGGCAACACACCGAAAAATAAATTGCCAGATAAAAAGAGTGGGAAATATTCAGTGTCAGATTTTTCTTCTTTATTATTCAGATCAACGCCAAACCAAACACACATTAAACCATGGATGCAGCAAGTTGTGGACCTTCTAATGCTATTCAGAACTTAAACAAGCACACCCAGAGAGACACATCTCTACAACACCAAAGATTCCAGCAGGGGAACGGTCCTTCTTCCGTGCAACAGTTTCGCCAGGGCAAACAACACATTGATCAACGATTAAATAATGAGTTCCAACAGTTCAGCAGCGGCAACGCCTTTGCTAGTTCGTTCATGAACCAAATGAACATGAAACCTAACGTCCAACACCACCATCCTGTACAGCAACAGCAACAGTTCCAGCAGAATGGTGCCTGGGTTAACGATTTTTCCAACTTATCTATTCAACAAAAGCCACAGACAAAGTCAGACTGGCACCAGCAGTTTATGCAGCAGAACCAGAGTGTTGCACACCAACCACAGGTGCAACAGCCCGGTTTCCAACAACAGATGACTCCGAACTATGCGATGGGCAACAGTTACCAGATGAGAACCAATGTCATGCCTGTGGCGCCAGTATACCAGAATCAAACAGAACACCAACAGGTGCACAAGTTGGAAGAAGAACAGCGTCAGTTTGAAAACGAGTTTGATTTGGTCGAGAAACACTTGGCAGAACGACAACAACAGCAAGCACAAGAAGGAGTGGTTGCGGACGCAGACATCAACGACATAGCCAAGGAGAAGTTTGCGGAGACCGCTAGAAAAGTCGAAGACACGATCAAGTCCAAGAACTACGATGATTCTGAAATGCAAAAGAAATTTGAAAACTCGCAGTTTTTGAAGTTGATGTCGTCTATTGGCAACAGAAAAGTGGAGTTGGAAGGAGATAAGTTGGTTACGTCCGACTCAAAGGAAGATATTAGAGAGAAGGGGATCCCCGAGTCCGAGTCACAAACATCTTTTGCCGCTCATCAGGAGCAGCAGCAGCAACAACAGCAACAACAAGCCACGTTAAATAACCCCGACTACCATCAGCCAATGTTTGACCGTTCCCCCCAGCCTGTGGCTGCTCCCCTCAGAACCGGCGTTAACGCACCTACTGAGGATGTGCAAGAAGCAGCCCCGCAACAAGAGGACCCACACGAGAACAAGTTGCCTGATCCATTAGCTCATATACTAGACGGTCAACTAAGCGATATCAATGATCCGTTGACCGCAGCCAAAGTTATCAGTGGAGGCCAAGTGCAAACCCATGATTGGATGGAGGACTTTGATGATGAACCTAGTACAAGAACCCACCCAGAGACTGTTGAAAGACCATTCAGAAAGGGCCAAATTGTGGATCACCATTGGGATGAAATGTATCATGACTACAGACACGACGACGACTATTATTAGAAATATACAATGTTAAGATAAGTTGCTAGATGCGTCTCCTCTTCGTACAGACTTAAGATTAGCTAATGTCGGTGATCCGGAAGAGGAAATAGTTTATTATAAGGACTGACGGATCATTACCAAGTTGAGCCATCTCATGACAGCTCTCCTCACTCCTCTCGCATTTCCTAACGCCTGCCAAGTGGGAATCATAATTTCACACACATTATGAAACGACGTCTCGCGATGCTGTGGTGCCATCCCAAAGTGGATAAATTAGTTATTACCAAACGTGATACACACGTGAGAGATCCGTATATTTCTTTTTTTTGGGGGGTCGTGCAAGGTGCTCACAGGCTTCAGCAAAAAACTTCACTCACTAATCAGCGAACGCACGAGCAACGAGATGAGATTGAAATCGCTCGGAGTTTTCGACCCAGCTCAGATTTTGCTATGACGTAGTCTGCGTTTGGTAAGCACGGGTATTTTGGCTTCAACAAGGGAAGGTTGGTCTTTGGCGTGACATCATAGTTGATACAAAAGCCCTTGACGGTATGTCATATTACGTAGTCCTCAAAGGCTAATCTTTAGGGTATCTAGGGAGTTTAGTGAACACAAACCTCTGCCTCGCTTTTTCTTTTCTTTTTTGTTGAGCAGAATTTTACAACGACAGGATAGGCAGAGGAAGCGGTAATAACTGAAGGGTGTTTTTTGTGGCGTAACTACAAAACGACCTCTTCTGTGGTCTTTTCTTTTTATTATGGTTAGAGAAATAAATTACTGCCGTCTCCTTACGTAAGGAAACGGAACGGAGGATAACGTAACGCATGCAACGTAACCGGCACGGTATGGGCTTTCTCTGGTGTCAGGGAATCCTTTCCTCTAACCTCAGCAACATTTGTGGTTTCTTTTCGCAGATGATTGAAGTGGAGTAAGAAGAATGGCCATCATTTACTGTGTTGCTCATCACGTCGGTTTCTCTGATAGCAAGAATCACCCGTTTTGTTTCTTTTCTTAGGCAAATTCGTAAAACTATACTGCGGAAGGCAAAAGTCCGACCTACAGAAGACAATGGATGATTCGTTAAACTTTAATCTACTAAACAAGGAGCCCGAATGTGTGTATACACAAAGCCTATCGTATCAAACAATTAAAGCCTAGCTGGCCTTATTTAACGTTGCACTGTGGAATGTGTATTACATCATAGGGTAGTGTATACTTGAAACTCTTAGCCGATGGATGGACAGAAGGAAGAGCGTTTATGTGCTCGGAAAAACTCCGTCACCAAAAGGGTTACACAAAATCTACGGCGTTTGGCCTAGATCGGGGTGTTATGTGCAGTCCCATACTAAAACAAGAAAAAGCAAAAAAAAGAAAAGACTTTCCGTGTATAATAATCCTTAATGTAGAATACGTAGTAAGTGCCGTTCTGGTTGTTGCTCATCATCAACATAACTTTTTAATAAAATTCGACCATCCGATAATCTGTCATCGCAAAAGGGAAATATAAATACAGCAGAGAATCCCCCTTGAGTTTCCTGATTCCTACTTTTTCTCTTATCAATTCATTATCTATCTATTCCTTTATTTATTTATCATCCCCTTATCATAGATACTACTACAACAACCATGACTACTTCCTCATATCCAGTCAAAGCCCCATTCAAAGTTGCCATTGTCGGTTCCGGTAACTGGGGTACCGCCGTCGCCAAACTCGTTGCTGAAAACACCGCTGAGAAGCAAAACATCTTCCAAAAGGACGTGCCTATGTGGGTGTTCGAAGAAGAGGTTAACGGCAAGAAGCTCACAGAGATCATCAACACCGAACACGAAAACGTCAAGTACTTGCCAGGTGTCACATTACCGGAGAACTTGGTTGCCAACCCCGACATTGTCGACACCGTCAAGGACGCCGACTTGATTGTCTTCAACATCCCACACCAGTTCTTGACCAGAATCTTGAAGAACATCGTTGGCAAGGTCAAACCTACAGCCAGAGCCATCTCCTGTTTGAAAGGTTTGGACGTCTCCCCAGAAGGTTGCAACTTGTTGTCCACCACCATCACCGACACTTTGGGCATCTACTGTGGTGTCTTGTCCGGTGCCAACATCGCCAACGAGGTCGCTAGAGGCAACTGGTCGGAGACCTCCATTGCCTACACCATTCCAAACGACTTCAGAGGTAAAGGTGAAGATATCGACGAAGTCATCTTGAAAGAGGCTTTCCACAGACCATACTTCCACGTCAGAGTCATTGAAGATGTCGTTGGTGCCTCCGTTGCCGGTGCTTTGAAGAACGTTGTTGCCTGCGCCGTTGGTTTCGTCGAAGGTGCTGGCTGGGGTGACAACGCCAAGGCCGCCATTATGAGAATCGGAATCAAGGAAACCATCAGATTTGCATCGTACTGGCAAAAGTTCAAGATCAGAGCCTTGGCCCCACCAAACCCACGCACATTCACTGAAGAGTCCGCCGGTGTTGCTGACTTGATAACGACCTGTTCTGGTGGTAGAAACGTCAAGGTTGCCAGATACATGATTGAAAACAACGTCGATGCTTTCGAGGCTGAGAAGACCTTGTTGAACGGTCAAAGTTCCCAAGGTATCTTGACTGCCAAGGAAGTCCACGAATTGTTGCAAAACTACAACCTCGAGGACGAGTTCCCATTGTTTGAAGCTACTTATAGAATCATCTACGAAGGTGGTCTCGTCGATGACTTGCCACAATTGTTGGAACGTAATTAAGAGGTCTGGGAAGGTTGATCCTTTTCGTTGTGTATATTAGAATTATTGATTAGTTTGAGATTCATCATAAGAAAAACCATAAAGAAAAAAGAAAACAATTATTTATAATTTTGTACATTTATAGAAGTTATAATAGATTTTGGGAGTTTTATTTATATTAGAAGCTATACAAGAGCGATTCCTCCGCTGTATATACCTTGTAGGTTATTGGAGTTGTAGTACGTTGCGCCCCGCGTTAGTCCGTCATCGTCGAAATTGTCACCCAATGGCTCACCCGTGTAGATTGTTCCATCCCAGCAATACCTCTCAAAGCAACGCTTGCACTGCTCCGACTGCTCGATCCCTTGACGTTCTTGTTCTCTCCTGATGATAGCACACCCCACACAAGCTGCCCACTCGTCGTCAATCTGTCCGTCCTTTCTTGAAGCTACGTCGTACCCATTTGCAACCATGCCTTGCTTCTCCGAATCCGAATACTTCAACTTGAACGTGGACGTGTTTGACCAGTAACTGAACGGCCGATTCCCTGTGTAAATAATCAATGGGACGTCATAAATGTTGTCTGTGAGAGATGACAAGTTCTTTGCATCACATCCAAAGAACGTAGGACGAGTCGTCAAGTTGAGGTTGCGGAACGTGTCTTGGTCTGGCACGTAGGGGAACGCCACACCTTGTCCCTGATGACTAAACTGTCTCTCGTATGTCTTGATCAACGACGTGCCATCTGGCCATCCACTATCTGTATCCGCTGAGTTATCATAGGCGAAAATCACACTGAGGTTTCGGTGGACTAACGGCAACAACGGCACGTTCTGTCCATCCTCTCCACCATCAGCCAAGTACAACGTCCTCGAATTGGCGATCTTCCCATCCGGATTCTGTGACTTGTAAAACGGGTTCGGGTTATAGTGTGCAATATCAACATTGAGCCTCTCATACGGATCAATAACAATTGAGTTGATCAAGCTCTTGATGAATTTTGGGAAATTGAGATTGTTCACTTCTAGCAAAATGGCATTGAAGAGAGACGATGACGTACCCATGAGGAACCCAGCATTGTCGAAACCTTGGATGCATCTGCCACTTGCAACACCGTTATCCACATTGCTGCCCAAGTACTGGGAACTCATGAAACTTCGCAAGCTCGGATCCCAAGACCCAATTGCATACGGGGTGAGCTCGAAAACCGTCGAGTTGAAATTAATGATACTTGTGCCAGGCTCCCTTCCAACAGCTGCGAGTATTGGGTATGGAAGTTCTGAATTCTGGAAACTAGGCAACGATGTGACATCCGACCAGCAAAATGCGGACCCTTTGTTGTTGTAGTTGCTCAACAACTGATAACTCAAAGCACGGGCATAAATATCAGTTATACTGACAGTAGACCCCGACAAGAATTTTAACTTGACCAGTAAGTCAATGCCTGTCCACATAAGGGTGTTGCTCAAAACAAGCAACAATCCATTGTATGCAAACAACGAATTCAGCAAGTCCCACAAACTCCCCTGTGCCAAAACTTGATCCACGGGCACCAAATCATTGCTGGCGATGCTGCCCACCATCCAAGCACCGCCAGACAACCCAGCAATATAACTCGAGCTCTGTAGGATCCCTGAAAGCACCGATGGGTTTGTGGATCTAGCATCCAAGGCGCTCAACTCACCAGCACCAGCTAGCATTGCCCGGTACCCACCACCGCTGAATGCAAGACCAATAGTAGGGTTAGACGTCTCCAAGAACGAGTCAACGTCAAAGTCAGTCATGTTGGCATCGTGCAAGAACTGCGCAAGCGACTGCTTTGCGAGCCTGTATCTCCTGTCGATATACGACTTCTCGTCGGGGTTCAACCCATCGAACGACGATCTAGTCAATGCACCGTTCGGGCACGCTACCCATCCTGGAGCATAGCTGTTGGTTGGAGATTTGCACAAAACGGAGCTAACAATGAGCGAAATGAAGATCAAACGTAAGATCATTCTTGATGGTGGTAATTACATCCCTTTATAGCATCCCCCAGACATTCCTGGTGGTTTATATATGAGTAGCTCACCCCTTTCCAATTAGCCCTGTTTTACACTTGAGGAGATTTCCGATTGAAACAAGAGGCTAAGAACAGTCTCCAACCCTATCCCCAACACAACACGCAAGCATATATTTAGTGGCGTTTAGGACTGGAATTTGATCGACATCATCAAAGATCATCGGTCTTAGCTCAGCGCATTATCACCGCGCATGCAGGACAGTGTGCAATTTGGTAATTAGTAATAGGCGAAGGCCATTGTTATGTTGGAGACGTTTCTAAGTCCGTTTGGAATACTTTAGGAAATGGTATTACCGAATATGGACCATGCGTAGCAAAAGCATACATATCCTTGGCTATTTTGCTTTGTTTCGAGATATTGGTTTAGCACTCACAGATAACGAGCAGTCATAGGACTAAAAACTTCAAAATTATCACAAGGGAGTCGATGACCTAGCGTTGATCAAGGCAAGTGCCGCGGTTGTGTTGGTACAACCAGTGTATGTGTCTGTCTGTTTGTGGTCGTTTCTGGTTTTCTGCAAAGGGTCCCACGGTGACGAATAAATTCGCGTCTTGTTGCGGGGCCAGCGGAGTGTCGGATAGGTTCGACTGGATGGGGGTTTGGGGCTCATTAGGAAGGATTGGCAGCGAAGTTTGATTATAAAGACGTCGCTGGTGTCACTGGAGGTGGTGGTAAGCTTTTATTGGGTTCTACATCAGTTGTGGAAGTAAACAAAAGTAAGGGATATGTACATTAAAAAAGATACAAACGCTAGATGAGGGTTGCGGTTAGTAACAATCGCAATCGAAATTGAAATAAAATCTAAAACTCAACGTAAGAAGGGCTCATTAGACTTCCGGAATAAATTCAAAGTACTATCAAAAACACTGGCCAGACTATGCAAAGGCGGGGGGACATTGCTCCCCTTTTATATTCTCCATTTTGAGTTCGTGCACGACTCATTTTGTTGTTTCCCCCACTATCTCGTGTTCGCCCGCCTGGTAAATGCCGCAAACTGCAAAATCACTCTCAAAACACTGTAATGAGACTTCAACCATACATTTAAGAAACTTTTTATAATTCCCATCGCTATACACATCTACTGGACTATTTTTTTTTGAAAATCAGGGTGCCCCCATCACCGAACCCTGCAACACTATCCTGATTGTACTCATCGGCACTATAAGTCAACCCTTCGTCACTAAAGTTATCGCCCAATGGCTCACCCGTGTAGATTGTTCCATCCCAGCAGTAATTCTCAAAACATCTCTTGCACTGCTCCGACTGCTCGATTCCTTGTCTCTCCTGTTCTCGTCTAATGATTGCACACCCAACACACGCAGCCCATTCGTCGTCCAACGTGCCGTTCTTCCTAGACGCGACCTCGTACCCGTTTGCAATCATGGCTTGTTTCTCTTCTTCGCTGTATTTCAACTTGAACGTGGACGTGTTGGACCAGTAGCTGAAGGGACGGTTGGCGTTGTAGATAACCAAGGGCACGTCGTAGATGTCCTTCGTCAAAGATGTCAAATTGTTGGCGTCACACCCAAAGAATGTAGGACGGCTGGTTAGGTTCAAGTTGCGGAATGTGTACTGGTCGGGAACGTAGGGAAACACAAATCCAGTGCCTTGCTCGGAAAACTGTCTTTCGTAGGTTGCCACCAAGGAAGTGCCGTCTGGCCAGGTGGTCGACGTATCTTTGGAGTTGTCAAAGGCAAAGATGACACTAACTTTTCTGTGAACTAGCGGGGCTAATGGGATGTTTTGACCATCTTCACCACCATCAGCAAGGTAAAGCGTAGGGGACTGTGAGATTTTTGTGTCTGCGTCTTGAGTCTTGTAGAATGGGTTTGGGTTGAAAGCGGCAATGTCGACATTGGATTGGTAGAGTGGGTTCACCAAGATATCATTGAGCAAGTCCTTGAGGATTGACGGTATTTCAGAATCAGAAACACTCAGGACAACTTGGTTGAAAAGGGAAGACGATGTCCCCATGAAGAACCCAGCATTGTCAAAACCATTGATACACGTGTCGTCTGTGGGGTATCCATTCTCTATCTTGGTGCCCAAGTACTTTGTCTCGACAAAATTGTTCAAGCTAGGATC
This sequence comes from Candida pseudoviswanathii, assembly GCA_030565125.1. Classification (NCBI taxonomy): domain Eukaryota; kingdom Fungi; phylum Ascomycota; class Pichiomycetes; order Serinales; family Debaryomycetaceae; genus Candida; species Candida pseudoviswanathii. The sequence continues at coordinate 27,514 of JAJMBE010000021.1, read as the reverse complement.
CCATGATCCAAACTCATACGGGGTTAGTTCAATGACTGTGGAGTTGATGTTGACGACCTTGGAACCTGGTTCTCTTCCATCACTGACTAGTATGGGATATGGCATTTGGTGGTTCTGGAACTCTGAGCTGGACGCTACGTCAGACCATAAGTAAGCATCGCCTTCGTTCTGGAGCGACGTTGTCAACAATGGATAACTCAACAACCTTCCATAAATATCAGTCAAACTCACATTGAACCCAGCGTCCGACTTGCTTCGCACCTGCAGGGCAATATCCGTCCACTCTTCAATCTGTTTAATAGGATGTGGCAAGCCATAGTAACTAAGGATGGAGTGGCTAATATCCCACAAGTTCCCTTCGGACAAGATCTCATCCACGGAGATGAAGTCATTACTAGCAAGACTTCCAACAAGCCACCCTCCACCTGACAAACCAGCAACGTAATTGGATGCCTGGAGAATACCTGCCAAAACGGGACTGTCGCTTTGGATTCGGGAGTCCAATGCACTGAGCTGTCCAGCACCTGTCAACATGGACCTGTATCCGCCACCACTTACCGCGAGACCAATGGTTGGGTTGGAGCTGCTAAGGAAAGAGTCCACGTCAAAGTCTTTCATGTTGGCACCGTTGAGGAATTCTGAAAGTGCTTGCTTGGCAACGGTGTATCTTGCTTCAATGTATGCTTGTTCTTTGGAGTTGATTCCTTCGGAGCCAGAACGGGTGAGTTGGGTTCCCGGGCATGACACAGTACCTGGTGCATACCCATTCGTGGGGGATAACGCGCAACTGAAGTTGATAATAATAAAGATCACTAACGCTTTGAAATTCATGATTGTCTGTTGGCTCTCAAGCACTACCACCAATAATCAGAAAGAGAATCCAAACCATTTCATGACTTGGAGATCAACCTGTGTTTATATAGGTGTCATCTTGTTGTTGCTTGGGTTGCCAAATGATAGATAACCCAGGAACAATGAGCAACACCCAGCGGTTTAAGATTGTCCATTGTCGCTATCTCGACATATTCAAGAACAAAACTGAGACCCATGTGGGAACTGAAACCAAGTGCATGGCACCCATCCCACCCACGTTTCGGAACAAAATTCACCCCCACCGTGTTGTTTGGTCCGGAACATGTGTCTGGGGTGGTACGTACGTTGCAAATCAGAGACAATTCCGGTTACCACGAGGTGCAAACCTAACGGATAAAAATTTACGTCAATCCGTGAGTGAGTGAGTGCTGCAAAAAAATAAAAAACGGTTACGTGCCGAGACGCGCCGGGTTTGTTTCATTGTGTTTTTGCGTGAAACAATAACCAATCATAGAAAAACACATATTTGGTTCGACGCGATGTATTGTTTGGGTTTCTTTGATAAAGCGGTATCTTTGTAGTCCACGTTGTCGTCTAGTATGGCATGAACGAACGGCACGAGTTATCTCTTGGGGGGTGTTAACGCCCTGAAACCAATTAGAGTTGGGATGTTTCCGTCAACGGCATGACTTTACTACAATGAAGATGCTGGATATAGATGACTGTAGAAGGCAAACTATTCGCCATCGTGGGAGGTAGTTATTGTGTAACCCGTGGGGCCCCGTGGACCAACTTAGAGGGGTGATGCTTTGACATGGTGACTTAGATTCTCTAGGCTTAGGTTTAAGCAGGGTTGCTGAATGTGTCTAACTTATCTTCCAGATTCCCTGAATGTTAGTTTTCGTGTTGTATTCATGCAAAGTTCGGAGAAAATACCACACAATAAACACAAACATTGGCAGAGAACAAACAAAAGCAAGACTTATCTCCCACTCTCTTCTCTGATCACTGTCACTTGAAGTCTCCCTAACTAGATCTCTCTATGGGGATAGCACCCTGCTACCCACCACCCAAAGTCCAGTATTTGCCAAATTGCACGACTTTTGATTCTTACACACACGAAAATTTTCAACATGCGAATATCAGAAACCATCAAAACCCACTGAATCTCCATTGGCCAACCCATTATCCACAAACCACCACCACCACCACCACCACCATCAGGCATGTTTTCGAACATAAGCAGATTGGCATTCAGAAGACCAGCATCGGGCACGCCTTTGCTCTCCAAACAATTCATACCAATAATCAACACATCCTCCATAACCAGACTGCTCAAGACCACAGCAACCGCCAAAGCCAAGGGAAGACCGGAGACAATCTTCGTCAACGACAAGGGCCACAAGGGAACTGTTCCCTTGAACGAGAAGATTGTCTTGTGGAAGATCTACGGTACTTTCAACCGCCACAACACGCGATGCACCGTCGTTGCCGTCGTTGAGGACTTGGACTTTATGGAGAAGAACAAGGACTTGTCATACAACGACAAGGTGTTGTACTACATGCAGTTACCACACAAGGTCAAGTACAGCGTGACTGGTGGTAACTTGGGCTATAAGAAGTCTGCAAGACAGGAGTACGAAGTCGGGTTCCAGGTCGCTTCTAAGTTGTTCCAGACGATCCAGGAGAGGAACCTCATTGGTCCTTCCGATAAGGTCGAGTTGATCTTGAAGAACCACGGAAAGGGTAGAGAAGCGTTCAAGGCGGCGTTGATGGGTAAGGAAGGTTCTAGGATCAAGGACCTTGTTGTTAGAGTCAGTGATGCCACGGTCTTGAAATTCGGTGGTAACAGAGCAAAGAAGTTGCGTCGTTTGTAAGACAGCTCATATTTGGGCAGGAATCACCTATTTCTTGTATATATTTTATTCAGGCTAAGTTATTTCATAGACATCTAGGAAGCGCTAATACTTTTGTTTCTGAATTGAGACGTGTGCCAGGGTTGTAACCCTAAATATCAACTAAATGCACGTGACGAGTGTTAATACCAGTCGTGTACTTTGTGCCAGAAGTGCGAAGAGGGAATTTTTTTTTCTTCTTTCTTACTGTGTGCCAATACTTACCATACTGTAGGTGGGTGTGCGCGGGACAGCATCCAGCGTGCGAGAAAGAAAAAGTAATTTTCAGTATAGGTGAAATTTTTTTAATAGTCCCTTTTCATAATAGTGTACATCATAGAATATCTACAATGGCTCGTATGTTTAGATACATCATGAACGAATTCAACGGGAAACTATAGAGGAATGGAGAGACAAGCGTCAGGATGTGAAGAGTCGTATTGAGATGGGGTAAAATGTCCAAGAGAAGAGACGAGCTCAAGAAGACAAGGCAAGAGATGGGAGTGAACAAGAAGAGGATGTCACGGAAGAATAGAGAACATCAGAAGATACTACACTTCAAAAGAGCAACCACAACAAGAGAAACACAACGATAACCAAAGAACAAACATACATCAGATGACTAGTGAACACCCGACGTTTTTGACCTCCCCCCATGACCTTAACCCAGAGAATAACCTACCCACGACCAGTTTTACTAACATTTTTACTGTAGCAACTACTAAAGCTTCTGCTGCTAAAAAGGCCGCTTTGAAAGGTGTTAACGGAAAGAAGGCCATCAAGGTCAGAACCTCCACCACTTTCAGATTACCAAAGACCTTGAAATTGACCAGACAACCAAAGTACCAAAGAAAATCCATCCCACACTACAACAGATTAGACGCCTACAAGATCATTGTTGCTCCAATCGCCACCGAAACCGCCATGAAGAAGGTTGAAGACGGTAACACCTTGGTTTTCCAAGTTGACATCAAGGCTAACAAGCACCAGATCAAGTCTGCCGTTAAGGAATTGTACGACGTTGAAGCTGAGTACGTCAACACTTTGATCAGACCTAACGGTACTAAGAAGGCTTACATCAGATTGACCTCTGACTACGATGCTTTGGATATTGCTAACAGAATCGGTTACATCTAATCTAAATGTAAATTATTCTTTGTTCATGTAATTTAATATAAAAATATATTTCAGGCACGTTTTTTTTTATGGGGAATGAAACTAGCTCTATGTATTCAGCTGTGTTAAGAGGCTGTCTATGGAGGAGGAACATGTCCAGTAGGCAAACCTGTAGTTGGTGGATAAGCGACGGATCTTGCGTGATACCTTGACGTTGACCGTCGTTTCTCTAATATCTACCAACTTCTTCAACTGATGCTTGATCTTGTTTCTTTGCGATTCGCCTATGTCTGATTGAAGCAACCCAAAGAACGACGCAAGTTCGTCCTCATTACTTAGTTCAAGATCGATTGTTGCTTTGGAGTTCTCGGCATCTTCAAGGATGATCTTGATCGGAGCAAGTTTGCAGAATTTCTTGCGTATCACTTTCCAGGACCCAAGGTAAAGTACCCCTTTAACTTTGACAGAACGTAGATTGAACGTATCGTTCTCGTCAATGGATTCCAAACTGAACAACTCCTTCATAGTAACGTCATCTTTGACCGTTATAGACTCCAAGAACAACTGCGTAGCTTCCTTCCAAGGTGAGTCGCCGTCGGCTTCTGCAATGGTCATAATCGAATCGTCATCGGCTATATTAGAAGCTGGTACACCCTTGTCGTCTTCGGGACTCTGTGTATTTGGAACCAATATCTCATTCTGCGGCTCGTCTTTAAGAGGTAACTGGGAATCAGCTGCAACTGGTCTAAACAACAAAGCAGCACCCAGTGGACGAGCAGTCAGTGGCTTGCTACTTGGCGCCGACGGTGGTGGCATTGTTCCTGGTTGCGACTCCTCTTTCACCTTGTTCTCTGACTTCAACTTACTATCCTGTGGTATGGTCTTGGGGAACAGCCCCCAGACAAAATCTGTCGAAAGCTTCTCCAGGTCAGGTTCTTGCGTTGACTGGGTATCGAAATTTGCCTTCTGACTATCGGGCGCTTTCGTATCAAACAACAACTTCGACGCTGCTCCACCATCATCCAATCTCGGTTTCTTTCTGCTCCCCATCTGGCTCTCGACCTCAATGTAGTTCTTCTGCTTGTCCCTATTCCTAATCTCAAACGAGCCAAAGTCATACGACGTCCGAAACTCCTTATATGCCCCACCCAGTGCGCCACAAAACTCCCTCATGCGATCCAACATGTTCAGAAACTGGAACTCCAAGCCATCAAACACCTTCCCGATATTCTCCCTATCCACGAGCTTGATCCGGTTGAAGTATCCCTCCATGTACTTCCGGTACTTGACCTTCAAGTCAAAGCAGTACCGCGCAAGCACGCACCCGTGCTCCTGCAACACCGTGCTCTCCGCCATCGCCTGCACTAATCTCTCATACTCGTCTGTCTGGATCGACGTGTTGAACAACATGTCCCGCGACAACTCCTGCTTCCCGAACCCGTACTCCGATTCGACGATGCTGTTGGGCACCCGGCCGCCCTGCATCGTTGTCCGCGAACTGATCTTGCTGAAGTCCGTGAACACAATGATCCCCGCGGGCGCACCCGGCCAGTGCTTGAGGTCGAGGATGAGGATCGGGATGTCGTACCGGTACGTGCCTATCAACTTGGCGGAGTCATGGGGATCTCGCACGTCTTCGACTTGCGGGACACTGGAGAGTGGTTCATTGGAGGAGATGATCTGTGGACCACCGACGACATTGACGGGGAGGATCTTGGACGATAGAGTATGTGTCATCTGTTGAGTTGGTGATGAAGTGTTGAATCCTCGTCGTTATGTTTACTTTTCATAAGGAAAAGAAAAAGTCTGCCCATGCAAGACGTGTAATATCGCGGTTATATGTGGTCGTGTACGTAAGACCAAAGCCGCCGCACGAAGTGCCAAAAAGCGACGTCCATAGCAAAAGTGCTAGAAAAAGAACAATGTGGAAAATCCCCATCGTAGCCAACCCATCCCCAGACACCAATGAGACTCCCCAAGTTATCCAAGAACGCAGAAGGCAGTAAATCTCTCGCCCCAACTACGGCCACAGAGTTCCTAGAACAAGGCTCAATTGACGAGGAATCAGGGGACAGATGGCTAGGTTCAGATCTTGCCAAAAGTTTACGATTCTTTGACCAGGGGTACGCCAGCTATATCGAAGCTGTACAGCTAGACAGCAGGTTAGTTGACGCTTACTACAACTCAGCTAGATTGTTATTGCATGTGTATCAGATCGTGAAGAAGGTGCCGTCGAACCACGATGTGTTTACTGAGAATGGACCGTTGCGGGTGATCCAGAACATAGACCAGATCATCCGTGGGTATGAAGATGCGTTGAGGGTGTGCCAGCAGCAGGGAGACATCCTGAATGACTTGTTGTACAACTATGCCATCGTGTATCTTGAGTGGTTGGAATTGCAGCTGGAGAACGAAGACGTGGAGTATGGGGAATTGGTGGAAGTTTACAAGAAGATCCTGGAGGTATTCCAGAAGTTATTGGTTCAACAAACCGAAGACCTTCAGAAGTTCGTGCAAGACTTAGAGAACATTGACAGTGAGAGTGGAAGTATCAATACGGGCAATTCTGGTAACAACGGTAACGAGCCAACGCAGGAGGAACTTGTCAGTGAGGAAGTTGTACAGCCTACGGACTTGTTGGAGACGTTGTTGTCTTCATACAAGTTGATCCAGTCGATGTATGAAAACGCGTCATCTGCTGCCATATTACCGTTGGTGAATGAGCTAGTTGCGCCATTGCTTGAGTTGAACGATCAGATCTCGCAGTTGTTGATTGAGAACTATAGCGAGTTGTCTCATGTGAGCAAAATGGTTAGTAATATCTCCTTAGGGGACATCAACGAGTTGAAATTGATCAAGTTGAACATTGTTGCATTGACAGAGACAAACATCTTGGACGTGGTTGAGTTATGGAAGAATGAACAAGAGCTACTCGAGGACGTGCCTGAGAAGTATATGGTGGCATCAGACAATTTGCAGACATTGTTAGACAGGAACGACATAAACTTGGAGATTCTAAACCAGCAGGGGTCAGAACAAGACAAAGAAATGTTTTGGAAGATCTTGACTGTGCAGAACAACATGTTGAAGAAAGCACAAGACTTGGTGAATAGCCAAATGCAGGCCCAGAAAAAGAACAACTTGCAACTGGAATACCTAGGCAGCTTGATTGTTCAATTGAGCGAGATTATTATAGCACGCGCCGACATTGAATTGCAACGGAGTCTGATTAGGGATTTTGCAAGTTCTGTGAACAACCATGAGGTGTTGTTCAATAACGCAAGGAACTTGTTGCGAAACGCGATGAACATATCTAATCTCAACGGTGGGTTGCGAGAACGCATGGCCGAGAAGATATCACGCGAGCAGTGCAAGCTCGAAGCCGTGTTCCGATTGTGTTTGTTGGAAGATAAGAGGAGCGTCGAGGACTTGGACAGGATCATGACGAGGAAGAGGTGGACTCAAGAGTTGCCAAACTTGAAAAAGTTGGGCATCTACGATGGGTTCGGAATCAATGAAATACCATTATAATAACGTATACATAATCTCTATAAAACATGAATAAATAAAATTAAATATTAACGATAAAAGCATCATCGCTTTTAATCTATACGAGAACCAAAAAAGCACCAACACATATGACATGTGAATATATAAATAACCGACCCGAAACTAGGAATAATCCGTCCTAGATAAGAATACCCGCCTCTTGTGCCTGAGGTTGTGACTCCTCTTCACACTCCTTAGATAGTATAGGAACATCCGTGAGGTTGTTCATCCACGCTGAGTCGCCCTTAGCGCCAAACAAGTCGTTTTCAGCGGAGCAATCGCAGGTGCATTGGGTGGGTGTCCGTTCAAAGATGGAGCTCTGGATGTATTGTAGCGAGATGGATGGGTTTCTGGAGCCGTTGAGCACCATCTGGAGAAAGTTTATCTTAATGAAATATATGAACCAAGTAACGAACTTCATGTGTGTGTATGTGATTATGAATGTGGCAAAATGAATAGCTAGCTAGTGACGATGGCAAAAAAAGACGGAGTCAAGTAGTAGTAGTAGTTGTAGTAGTCGTTGTTAGTGATTGTTATTGGAAAGACATTCAGGAAAAACTTCTGGCAAGATATCTGGTGGAGAATTTATGGAGAATTTATACAGAGATGTTTCCATAGGGAATGTTTATAACACTGTGACGGTGGATGTGTGTCTGTGTCTGTGGTTTGTAATCATCGGATACTTTCTTTTTTTGTGTTGTGCGGCTTTCCGTGCAAGGGTGTCCGCTTTTTTGTTGTTTTTGTTTTTTTCTCCACGTTGCACTACGCCATACATTTCTTTAAAGTTTAGGCGACGATGCATAATTGCTTTTTTTATTCCCGTTCTCTTATTGTGCAGCGCACGACTGGCACATGACACTAACATTAGCCCTCCATTTGCAACATCAACACCTCCACCAACTATTGGTTCATTTGCAAACTTATAATATCTCACTAACATTACAATTATAATATCGAAAATTTCTCTTTAAAAACTGTGGATCATCTAATGTTCCGGTGTTAATCCGAATGGCAACTGTGGTTCCCAAAGTAACTGTGGATCAACTATCACCGTTACTAAATCACTCGCCCCCCCTCGGTATCTCTCTTCCAAGTTGTTCCTGCTGCTTCTGGTGCAAAGTCACGAGACCTGGCCTAAACTTTTATTATATCTTGTTAATTAACCCTATTGATATTTTTCCGACAAGAACTTAATCGGGTCAAAGTTTAACCCCAGAGACGTGTTACATCGTCTGATTATTCCTCCGCTACCTCGGAGAGTACACCGACGATACTCACAAAACTTTAAATTACGACAGAACACAAGTAACTTATAATAATCATTAATATCAAAAATTCTATACAGAGAACTAAACAATCTATTCCTTTCTAGTCTATTTACAAGATGAGTCAAAACACTTAACCTCGTTCGACTTATTTGCTCAACAATTTGTCAAAAGCTGGAATCAAAGATTGGGCCAAGGCAAAGGAAAACACCAACTTAGGACCAGTGGTCAACAACTTTGGAGTCAACCCTTTGAAGAAGGCAGTGATACCTTCGTTCTTGAACATGTTCTTCAAGATAGTGACACCAGATTCTGGGTTCTCAAAATTTCTGTTCTGGATTCTGGTCTTGATGACGTCCAATGGGGCAGAAACAATCAACGAAGCACTAGCACCAAAGATAGAAGTGATAAAGTTTTGAGTCCAAGTGGCTTGAGAGTAGTCCTTCAAACCGAAAATGTACTCCTTCGCAAAAGAGTTACCACCAAACAAGGCAAAAGAACCTGGGGCGTTTCTAGCCATGGTCCATCCCCAACCTCTGTACAATCCAAAACCTTCGTCCTTGATGATCTTCAAGAAACCTCTACCACGGAAAGATTCTGGGTTGGTTTGACGCTTGATTTTCAAGACATCCAATGGCAACAAGACAACCTCACCAATACCAATCAAGGAACCGGCAGTGGCACTCAACAAAGCCTTACCGTTCTTAGGACCAAAGGCAGAGTCGTATGCGTCCTTGAAGTTCTTGGTCAAGAACTCGTTGGCAAATGGCTGACCACCGTACTTGTAGACCCTCTGCAAGATCTTGTAACAAGCGGCGTAACCCAAACCAGGGAACAAGGTGAAGACACGCTTACCGAAAGGCTTAGAGGCTTGGTCTCTGAAGATAACCTCGTTCAATTGGTGCAAGGAAGTGACCTTGGTGTGGTTGGACATCAATCTCTTGGAGATGGTGTCGACGGGGTGGAAGACACCGATTTCAGCGATACCGGCGGTGGCAGAGCCCAAGACTCTGGCCAAACCAGACTGTTTCTTATCGGAGGACGAATGAGCAGCAGGAGACATTTGTGGGTGGTGCTTGTTGATTTGGTCTGTAATTGGGGGGAGGGCTGTCTGTGAAAAATGGAAAGGTGGTGAAGGGACGAAAATTTTTTTTCTTCCCACTGGCTCAACGGAAAGTGTGAGTACACCACAGGGAGAAGAAGCAGGAGTCAGACTTCAGAAAAAATTTTCGTGTACACCGCGCTTAACAGAAACCATAGAGAAAAAAATACTTAATTGGGAAAGCGGCTTTTTTCACAGGATGAATGGGGGGGAGAGATATGACTATGGGAGACATGGCTGTGTATCATCTGATTACACGTGGCTGTGGTTAACAGGGTATATAATGATGTAGGAAGAATGGCAGTAGTCGTGTTTTGCTCTCTGTTGTCAGCTGAGCCAGGTGTGCGCCATAGAACTTGGAGTATGGTGTGGCTTGCGTGTGACAAGAGATTACCTCTCAATGGCTATACCCAGAGACTGCTATCCAACCCGACACCCTCTGGGAGCATCCCATTACACCTCCCTTGCACTTTGTTTGACTTGTAGTGTTGCCTTATTCTTGTGCCATCCCACACGACCATTCCCGTTGCAAGAGAAGAAGAAAAAAGACTTCACCAAAGCTCCGGCCCAAAGAAAAAAAATGGCAACAACCTGCTTGCAACATATCACATCCAACTATCAACCCACCACAGATCCAGCAACCATCCAGTCACAATGTCCGAGATCCTAGAAGCATATCAACAGAGCCTAAACGAATTAACCTTCAACTCACGTCCAATCATCGATAACTTGACGGTGATCGCCAAAGAAAACCCCAAGTTTGCCGATGGCATACTCGACCTAATCACGCAAAGAATCTACAAAAGCATCCCGGAACACAAACTATACGCGTTGTATTTGTTAGATTCTATATGTAAAACCACAGGGAATCCATATAACATATTAGTGGGCGATCAGATGTTTAATTTGTTCTCGCATGTGTTCCAGTTGGTCAATGACGCCATACGTAATCGATTGATAAGTTTGTTTGAGACATGGAAAGTCACAAAGACTAGAGGTACAAACGACCCCTTGTTTCCCAAGTCTCAATTGAATAAAATTGACGAGTTTTTGAAAAAAGCAGGATACCCTAAAGCTGCAGGTAGCGGGTTATCACAACAATCGCTCATTAATGAGATCAACCATTTGATGCCAGTTTTTGAGAACAAGATCAGATCTAATCTGAATCCAAAGTTTGCTGATAGACTCAAAGCGTTGAACCAATTGAAGTTGATATTGTCGACTCAGGTTATGAAGATTAATGAGTTACAAGCTATCCAGAATCAATTGCAGGCGATAAGGGAACAAGAACAGACATCGTCGTCGTCAAGAGGTGGCACTCCTTCTGGTACTCCTTCGGCTACCCCTGGCCCTGCTTCACTTCCACCTACACCGAAAGCAAACCCAGTGTTTCAAGTATTCCAAGATTTGATCCTTTCCGGGTTGGTGAAGAAAGACCAAGAACCGATTCCTGGGTCCAAACCTGTTTATTCATTGGTTTTCCCAGAGACAAAGTATGTGCCATCAAGTAACGAGTTCAATCTTAGTGGCAGCTTGGAAGATTTCTTATTAGCTTCCAGTTCTATACAGCGGTCTGAGTATGGAAAGTTAAAGTTTACAGAAATGACCAAAGTGAACAAATCTGCCTTCAACAACTTGCAGGATTTCATCAAAAACAACAAACCAAATGCCAAATTGCGTGATTTGTTATACGATGCCAAAGCTTCCAAGTGTTCTATCTGTGGAAAGAGATTCACTACCGACCAAGAAGGATCTACCAAGAAGAGATTGCATTTGGACTGGCATTTCAGAATCAACAAGAAATTGTCTACCAAAGGAAGTAATGTCCAATCGAGAAACTGGTATGTCGATGATTACGAGTGGGTGCATTTCAACGAGGATGAATTATTGGAGTACTCAACGGATGTCAAGTTGCCAGACATTGGACAAGACGATAAGGCTGCTGCTAACTTGATCATGTCTTCCTATGTTGTGGTCCCATCGACAGAAACCAATATGAACAACAAATGTTTGATCTGTCGAGAACAAGTGAAAGCTACGTATAACGATGAAATCGGGGAATGGGTATGGGAAGGATGCATTCGACAACCCGGAGAAGGCAAGAACAGCCGGAAAATCGTACACATTGCGTGCTTCAACGAATCAAGCAAAAAGAGGTCAGCCGATGAAGATTTAAACGTTCACGTTAAACGTGAAAGGGTTTAAAAAAAGGATACATACAGTATATACAAAGTATAATATAAGCCAGCAGGAAACGAGAAGCATGCTTTTTAGGTTAAGAATAAATAGTCTCTCTCTCCCTCTCTAACTTATTGACCCAAACACTTCAAGATATCGGACCAGACCTTACCTGGCTTTTGAGCAGCATCGACACCAGCCCAGATACCAGTTTTTTGATAGTATTCAACAATTGGTTCGGTTTGCTTGTGGTAAGTGACCAATCTCTTCTTCAAAGCGTCTTCGTTATCGTCAGATCTCTGAACCAATGGCTCACCAGTGGTATCATCAGTCATTTCCTTCTTTGGAGGGTTGAACAACTTGTGGTAAGATCTACCGGAAGCTGGGTGGACCAATCTACCAGTGATTCTAGCAACCAACAAGTCATCATCGACCTTCAACTCGACCGCCTTCTGCAACGGAGTCTTTCTTTCGTCCAACATCGAGTCCAACTTCTCAGCCTGAGGAATAGTACGTGGGAACCCGTCCAAGATGAACCCGTTCTTGCACTCCTTGTTGTTCTCCAATTCAGACTTGATCATGTTCACCATGATCTCGTCACTGACCAAGCCTCCCTGGTCCATGATCTTCTTAGCCTCGACGCCCAACGCGGTCTTGGCAGCAACTTGAGCTCTCAACATGTCACCGGTGGCCAAGTGGCAGGCGCAGAACTTCTCCTTCAAGTTGGGTGCCTGGGTGCCTTTGCCGGCTCCTGGGGGTCCAATCAAAACCATGCGGACAGACTCAGAGACTTCGGGGATTATGCCGGCTTTCTTCTCCAATTCTTGGATTCTGTCTTGCAATTTCGAGACAACTTGCTTTAAATCTTCAACGGACATTGTGGATGTGTGTGGGTAATTGGGGTGTTGGTGAAAGAAGGGGGAATGTGAATGGAAAAGTTTTTTATAGTTTTTTTTTTTTGAGTGGTTGGTTGGTTGGTTTGATTGTTGGTGAAAATTTCCAACATTTTTTTTTTCAGCAACTCGCCGAGTCGACTGGTGGTGTTGGGGGTGGGTCGAGGAGCGCGTGGTGTTCGTGGTGTTCGTGGTGCGGGTGGAAGGAAAAAAAATCACCGGCCCCAGGAAGACACCTCGGAAATAATTGGATCTAATTGGCTGATAAAATCTCTGGGGCTAATAAATAATTAATATTACCTCATAGATCCCCAGAAAATAAACCGTTATCCTCTCGGAGTTTCGATTCTTTTGAATCATACATGGTGACTCAAGCGGGTGAGTATTCTTTGTGGGGGTTGTGCATAAATTAGCCGGTTACGTAATGCCATGATCAAACGTCGAGAGTTTTCTAGTTTGTTGAAAAAAGAAGTGCTTTAAATGCCTTGCTGATCTCTCTGATAAGCAGGTTCAGTTTCTGAGTGCTTTAACTGGTTAGGATAGGCTGTTCGTCCCCACCGGAGGGAATGCCTAATTAGGCACCGCATATTATTCCTCCGAATTTTAGTCCCTCCCCCCCACGAAATTCTGCACCACGTTATAAAACCCACACACGTATTACTAATCGACTCCCATCCTCCTCCTCTTTCTTCTTCTTCTTTCATCAACCAAAATGACCAACTCACAAACGACGGTGAGCACCAACATCTTACTATTCGACCTCGACGGTACGCTCGTGAACTCCACCGCGGCAGTCGAGAAGAGCTGGGAGAACACGATCAACGCGCACAACGCAGCCTACCCGGATTCCCACATCGACCTCGCCACGTATCTCCACACGAGCCATGGCACACGCACCGGGGAGTTACTAGCACGGTACTTTCCCGAGTTACCGCGCGACAAGGAGGCCATTGGGAAATGGGAGTCCGATATCGTGTCGAACTACGGGCATCTAGGCAAGCCCATTGAGGGTGCTCCGCTGACCTTGGAGAACGCTAATCGGGAGGACGTGCCGTGGGGGATAGTCACGTCGGGAACAACGAGCTTGGCGCATAGCTGGTACCGGGCATTGTTTGAGGATATCTCCAAGCCGCGCGTGTTCATCACGGCGCATGACGTGACTAATGGGAAACCTGACCCCGAGGGGTACGTTACTGCGTTTGAGAAATTGAAAGGGATGTATGGGTTGGGAGAAGGTGCCAAAGCGGTGGTTTTTGAAGATGCACCCACGGGGATTAAAGCCGGCGTGAGTGGTGGGTTTGAGGTTGTTGGAATAGCTAGTACGTTTGGCAAGGAGGTGTTGTTGAGTGCTGGTGCTAGTTATGTGGTTGAGGATTTCACGAAAGTTAGTATCAGCAAATCTGGTGACGTTGTTGAGTTGAAGCTAGATGTTTTGTAGATACCTTAGGAATAGACACAATTGCTGTGAAAAAGGGAAAAATGGCTGCGTGTCGGCGTGGGTGCAATATCGTACGCGCAGGACGAACCTGGGAGAGAGAGATGAGGAACACAGAAAAAAAAAATTCTACTAGAAAACCCATCGACGGATCTCATCTTACATCAAGCCTACACACTCCCCCATTATCATGTCGACCGCAGCAGCCTCATCGGCGTACTTAGACGAAGACACCACATGGGACTCATTCAATCTTGATCCGCGTCTCTTGCAAGCCATCGACCAGCTCGGGTTCGCCAACCCCACCTTGATCCAAAGCAGCGCCATCCCATTAGCATTAGAGGAGAAACGAGACATCATTGCCAAGGCATCCACTGGGTCCGGTAAGACGGCCGCGTACTCTATCCCTATCGTGAACAATATCTTGACGGATGAAGAAAGCGGCGATGGAATCAAGAGTATTGTTTTGGTCCCCACTAGGGAATTGTCTAACCAGGTGTTCCAGTTCATTGAAAAGTTGTTGAGTTTTAGCAATAACAAGATCAATGTGTTGAACTTGTCGTCGAATTATAGTGACCAGGTGTTGAACTCGTTGTTGGTGAACAAACCAGAGATAATTATTTCGACACCGGCAAAGTTGATCCAGATTTTGGAGAAGAATGAAAAGAACGTGGACTTGAGCACGGTCAGGAACTTGACTATTGATGAAGTCGACTTGGTGTTGTCGTTTGGATACTTGGATGATTTGAAGAAATTGGAAAACTACTTGCCAATCAAGAAAAATTTGCAGACTTTCTTAATGTCAGCTACTGTGAATGACGACTTGGAGGACTTGAAGAAGAGATACTGTACCAAGCCTGCAATTTTGAAATTGAACGACGATGCAACAAACCAGAACAAGTTAGTGCAGTACTATGCCAAGACAACAGAGTTTGATAAGTTTTTGTTAGCATATGTCATATTCAAGCTTAATTTGATCAAGGGGAAAACAATAGTGTTTGTGAATAACATTGATAGGGGTTACAGATTGAAGTTATTCATGGAGCAGTTCGGCATAAGATGCTGTATATTGAACAGCGAGTTGCCTATAAACTCCAGATTGCACATTGTGGAAGAGTTCAACAAGAACGTGTACCACTTGCTTATAGCCACAGATGAAACCAACGAAGTGAACGAGGAGAAGGACGAGGATGATGAAGAAGAAGCGGATGGGGAGCCACGAGCTAAGAAATCCAAAAAGTCCAAGTTCAAGCTGGACAAGGAGTATGGTGTGTCTCGAGGAGTCGATTTCAGAAACGTTGCATGTGTGTTGAATTTCGATTTGCCTACATCTTCCAAAGCATATATTCATAGAATCGGCAGAACAGCCAGAGCAGGCGAAGCTGGTATGGCGCTTTCATTCGTGTTGCCATTGTCTGAATTTGGTAAGCACAAAACTGCATCTTTGGCCACTGCCAAAAAGGACGAGAAGGTGTTGCGTCGTATTGTCAAACAGCAGTCGAAGAACGGGTTTGAGATCAAGCCATACCAGTTTGACATGAACCAGGTGGAAGGGTTCAGGTACCGTGCCGATGATGCATTCAGAGCAGTTACACAAACATCAGTGAGAGAAGCAAGAGTCAAGGAATTGAAGAACGAGTTGATCAACTCGGAGAAATTGAAAAGATTCTTTGAAGAAAACCCACAGGATTTGGCTAGTTTGAGACACGATAAGGAGTTGCACCCAACTAGAATACAATCACAGTTGAAGAACGTCCCGCAGTATCTTTTGCCAGAGAGCGCCAGACTGGATGTGAAAAACATTGGGTTTGTGCCATTCCACAAGAACAAGATACACAAACGTAATAGAAAAGGTAAAGGAAGAAAGAAGGTCGACCCACTAAAGTCATTTAAAAAGTAAATCTAGTGTATGTATATGTGTATTCTAGTATTATGCTATTTTACTTAATATAAGATTCCAGAATAGATTAGCCAAGCAGTTACTTGGGAACATCATCGACTGGGGTATGAACATGAACAGTAGCACGGAGAAGAATGGCCAGAAGAAGTAGCTATACTTCAAGGACTTGAAAAAGGACGCTCTCGTAGTTGGCGAAAATACCTCTCCTTGATCCCACAAACTATTCAAGATATTGAAAATCAACTGAAACATAACGGCCCCCACTGTCTGGTCAATCACGATTCTATAAAACAAGTTGTCTATCTTCGTGACCAAGATGTTGATCCACGCGCATGTGAAGAAGCCATTGATGCAACCCCACACCATGAACTTAGCGATCTTGTTCGGCGTGAACTTCTTCTTCAAGTACTGGTTGGTTGACTGTGCAAGGGCCCCCGAGACGCATCCGAGCAAAGTGGGGGCCAACATAGGGTGCACGAGCGCGATGTCGTCGTACTCGTAGTAGGCAACACACAAGCTCACAGTCTCTATGAACAAGGCAACTATGAGCTTGCGCATGATGTGTGATGGGGCCGGGTGGAGGTGATAGTTGCGGGAATCCATGTTCATGGACTTCTCGAGGTCGAGCTCTGCCTTTTCTTTAGCCAACGGAAGGGTCATATGGTACAGGAGTGGCGGAGGGGGAGGGATAAAGAAGGCTGTGATGGTTGGTTGGTTGGCTGGTTGGCTGTATCAGTGATTTGGGTTGCCGTTTTGTTTTTTTTTCAGTGTTGATCTTTTTCTGTTGCGTTGCGTGTGCAAAGGAAGGAAGGAAGGATTTTCTCTTTACGTGTTCGCTTGAAGAAGCAACACACAGGCAGCCAGCCAGAGCAGAAAAAAAAATAGAACGATCTTGCGTCGAGCACGCCCCACTGCCCTGGACCCGCCTCGCACCAGCCTCAACACCAAGGCAGGTCAAGCCGGACAGAATCTTACAATCGGTGGTGCCTAACCCTGTCAACTAAACTATCTTTAGTATGGCGGTCGGAATAACCATACCTGCCCCCGCAATACACACTCCCCATTCACCGTTCATCGGGCATCCATACAAGGGATTGTCCGACGGGAAGTATAATTAACATTGCGCTTTTGGTGGGTGTCATTGAATCAGGCAATGAGATTGCATAAATGAGTTAACGACTCCCCTCAAGCCTATACCTTGGTTGATGAGTAACTATGGTGCTAGGGAAACGTGGGATACCATCTTTCCGAGCCCCCAGTCTCTAGTTCCTACCCCCGGAGGTTCTACGTCGACTCACCCACTTTGTTATCAGCGATGCGGCAACTTTTTTTTTGACGGGTGCTCCGTGCCGAGATCTCGGAATGCGGAAATACCCTAAATTATTATTAAACATCCTGCAGGGGCTTAGAAAATTTTTAAAACCCATCTGGAATCCATAATTACAAATCAAGAGAAAACATTGACGAGGAGATACTACATTCCTTAAACACTCACTCTCCCTTACATTCATCACTTCAATGGCAGGCTTACAACGGGAAAAGTCCAAAGAATCTGCTCAAGAAGAACCCATCTCCGACAGCATAGAGCTCTCCAACCCGGAGGAGGAAGAAGAAGAAGTGGAGAAGGATGACAAATACAGAGTTAAATTCGACGGGCTCGACGACAAAGAAGACGCATCCAGGCTATCCAGACTACACAAATGGACCACCGTCGGTATTATCTCCCTAGGTTCCGTCTGCGTCACTTGCATTTCGTCCTCCGTAGCACTCGCGATCCCGCAAATGATAGAGTACTTCCACGTGAGCCACGAGGTCGCCGTGTTGAACATCTCCTTCTTCATCTTGGGGTTGGGAACAGGCGGGTGTTTCTTGTCGCCGATAAGTGAGTTCCACGGAAGACGCGTGGTGTACATTGGGGGGTTACTGCTTATGATCGCGTTCCAGTTCTTGACTGCGTTCTCGAACAACATGGGCGGTGTTGTGTTCGGACGGTTCATGTCGGGATTCTTTGGTCTGAGCTACATGAGTGTCGCTAGTGGATCGTTTGCGGATTTGTTCAAGCCGAATAAGAAGGAGGGACAGGATGCTAACAAGGAGTTGAGTTTGGCGTTGACTTTGTACTCCGTGGCCCCGTTCCTTGGTCCGTCACTAGGAAGTCTCCTATCTGGGTTCATCAATACGTATTTGTTCTTCAGGTGGACGTTCTACGTGTTTATTATGTGGTCCGGTGCTATGCTCCTCTTGGTGATCCTATTTGTCCCAGAAACCTACGAGCCTATAAACTTGAAAAGAAAGGCAAAGAGACTAAGGAAAGCAACAGGGGATAACAGGTATTATGCTCCAATAGAGATAGAAAAGGCAACGTTATACGAGACCATCCTAACCTCATCGCGTCGACCATTCATGTTGTTACTCAAAGACAACATGACAGCCGTGTTGAACGCATACACCGCATTCACACTCGCAGTCGTCTACCTATTTTTCATTTCCTTCCCGTACATCTTCTCCACAGTCTACCACTTCAGTATCAGCGAGCAAGGATGCTCCTTCCTAGGGCTAGTTGTAGGCATGGTGGGGATGTCGCTAATAAGCCCGTGGTTCGCTGACAAGTCCTACGTTGCGCTCCTCAAGAGGAACAACGGGGTAGGCAAGCCCGAGTTCCGCTTCATCCCGCTCATGGTCGGTGCATTCGTCGTGCCCATTGGTCTATTCATCATCGGCTGGACATCGTACCCTCACGTGCATTGGATCGCACCCATTATTGGATCAGCGGTATACGGCGCCGGGACCATCCTCGTGTTTAATTCCATTTTTGCATACACTGTGGAGGCGTATCGCCTCTATGCTGCGTCTGCAATGGCTACTAATAGCTTCACCCGGTCAGTCATGTCCTGTGTGTTCCCGTTGTTTGGACTCCAGATGTACAAAGGCATGGGGATCCATTGGGCGACGACGTTGCTTGCATTGATGTCGGTGTTGTTGATCCCCATCCCGTTCTTGTTCTTCAAGTACGGCGAACACCTACGAAGCAAGAGTCCATATGCATGGAGCACCGATTACTAGATTACTAATACACGAATGATTCACGTGATAGAGGCCTTTGTCGCGATGATGTCGTCTTTCTAGAATGTCGTAGAATTTTTTCTTTCAAATTTTCCGGGTTTCAACAAGCTTTGGATTTATAAACCTTCTTTTACTCAGAGGAATCTTTTCAGATCACCCACCACCCACCACTTCCCGAATCTAACATGGTTGTACATAACCCAAACAACTGGTATGTATCATCTACCCCCCCTTCTGGCATATCGAACACCACAACTAACTTTTTTTTTTTTCTTTAGGCACTGGATTGACAAGAACTGCTTACCGTGGAGCAAAGAGTATTTGAAGACAAACATCGTCAGCACGAGCTACGAGGACGAGCAGTACCGTTTTGAGATCACGTCCGTTGACACCGTCAGCGGTGACTGTGACGTGACGCAGCGCAAGGGCAAGGTGTTGTGCATCTACGATATGAAACTACAATTCCTGTTCTCGGGTAACGTCAAGGAAGGCGACGACAAAGTCACCGGGACCATCGTCATACCTGAGTTTGTGCATGACCAGGACGAAGACGAGTATGTGTTTGAGATCGACTCGAGTGAGATTAAGGGGGAGGTCAGAAAGTTCTTGATCCCGGTTTTGAAAGCGAAGTTGATCAAGTTCCAACCAGATTTGCTTGAGGCTCATGCAAAGGACGTTCAGCATGCTACTGATTAAATGTAATAATGATAGATTATACAAAAATGTGTAGTACATAGAAAAAAGACAATGGAGATTGTAAATACCACTACTAACCGTCAAAGCCTTCAGGAACACCTTGTGCATGTCTTGTAGTGCCGTCTCTTGAACCCAAGTAAAGCTCGACGTTCCCGGTGTCGTTGTGTTCGCTCGTGAAACTCAACCATGGGACTTGACCTTGTTCAATCGATTTGAGAATCTTGTATGCTTCAACTGAGCTGTATGGGATACCCGTTGATGGATCAAAGTATTTCACTTCCGTTCCGGATATCATGCAGTTTTTCTTGTTGCCATTAGGAAGATACAACCCAGTTGGTGCTTCTGTCTTCAAGACAATGGCAGCAGATTCGGACTCCTCTTTGTTTTCTTCAACCTCAACGATATCTTGCTTGACTCCTAGCTTCGGAAGTTTCTTCAATTCATCAAACATTGGGTCTTCTTCATTGAGATCAGATGCACGATCAAATAATCTGTCCTTCTCCTGCTTGACAACAATGTACGGGTTCTCAACTTTGCCTATAGTTAAAATCGTCTTGACGTCTTTGAACCTTCTCGAAGCTGGTAACAATGATTGCTTACCAAAGAGTATCTTTTTGACATTTGAAGGGTTGAGTCGCAAGTCTTTTCTATCCTCGTCAAAGTCAACCAAATAAATCATGTTTCGACAGACTCGTTGAACTGGGCCCTCAAAGATTTCGGTGTTGTCTTTCTCTTCAGTCTTAACTGTCGTTTCGATAGCTGGAGTTGGTTCCTTTGAGGACTCAGGTTGGATTTCGTCAGCAAACTTCACACGCTTGATAGGTTCTTCTTTGGTGTCTGTGTTATCATTGGCTTCATTGCCCTTAGCTTCATCAGTTGCTTCTTCCTTCAATTGAACAGGCGAATCAGTTGTTTCGTTGAACTCCTCCTTAGATTCCTCTTTGGACTCCTCCTTAGACTCCTTATCGTCTTCAGCTGCGTCTTCAGGATCAGTCTCTTCAGTTTTCACAGTGACATCTTCCTCTTTCGACTCTTCTGGTTGCTCTACTTTTTGTTTTGACTCCACCTCCCCCTTCTCAGCCTCACCAGCCTCATCATCCAACACCATCACCTCTGGCTCTTCCTTCAGATCAACCTCCATGGCATCCAGTTGCTTCTCCACTGCAGCCTTATCAGCTTTCTCAAGGATCTCCAGTAGTTTCTTATTCATTTCCTCGAGTTTCTTAATCTCTTCTTCCTCCTCTTTTTTTTTTCTTTCTGCTAATAATGCCTTCTGGTAAGGTGATTCATAATCTATCGTGAATGGCATCCTTGTGGGGAAATTCTCCTCATCCAACTGGTTCTTTTTCTTCTTTCCCAACTTCTTTCTAAGTTTGAGGTACGCTTCATACCGTCTCCTAGCATCCGTGACTTCTTCGATTGGTTTGGTGAATGATTCACGACTGACTAGCCGTATCACGTTGTGTAGCTTGATCCTCTTCAGAAGCAACAACTGTTTTTGTCTTTCCTTCTTCACAATTTCCTGTTCTCTGAATCTGTGCAACGATTCAACATTTGCCTTCTCAGTTTCAACAGCCTCAGCTAGTCGCTCCTCTTGAGTCAATTCTACGTGTTTCTTCCTTTCCACATGCACATACTTGGCTCTTCTGGCTTCGCTCTCTTTCAATTTATCAACCAACGCCTGTTTGCTTTCGACGGCTGCCGCTCTTGATGAGGATCTTCTGGTGCTTGTCAAAAGTGAATCTGATGTGATCAAGTGTATTCTCCTTTGCTTTTTCTTTGCTGGCGACTTTGGTTGTGCTTGTTTAATCGTAGGTATTAGACTTTGTTTGCTGAGTTTCTTCTTCTTTAGTCTTTCCTCTTTGATCAACTCTTTCTCTCCTTCACTTTCATCTGTATCTGATGCTGATAGTTCTGAATCCGACAATACTTCGTCCGGATTGACGTATCCCCCTTCGTCATCTTCTTCCTCTTCTCCTTCACTTTCATCGTGTTTTCGCTTCCTCGGTAGGCTCTCCCCATCTTCTTCGTCACTTTCTTCATCGATCCCTTCTAGGTTTGCATTGTCAATTTCCTCATCAACGAACTCCTCGTCATCCTCTCCATCCTCTTGGAAAAGCAAGTCCACATTCTCATCATCCTCAGTTATGAATTGGTTCCTAGTTGTTGTAACTTCATTTGATTGTTCTTCTAGTTCAAGTAACTGCTTCAATCGTGATCCGGCATTCGAACGTCTGGCCCTAGTCGCTATCAAACTTTCAAACCCTGGCTCTTCCTCGTCGCTGCTCATGATGGTTCCAGAACGCTGCTTGGGGTTTTGTATTGTTTGTGGTCGTATGTAGGAGAGGAAGAAAAAGTTGCGTCTAACTTTTCCGTTTTCTCGGTCGTTCTTCGCTCCAGGTATACAATTCCAAATCTCATGTAGAAAATCACACACACTAGCTCATTACCTTGCTTCCACACACTCCTCATTCCGCCCAATGAAACTCCAGCCATGTTTGTCTATAGCTAGACAATTGACACTCCGCAGGTCGTTACACCACTCCAGGGTGTTGTTCCACGACACCAAGAAATTCACATCGACGTCCGAATCAGAAATGTCCCATTTCAACGCCTTGGCGTCAAGCTGGTGGGACGTCAATGGACCCCAGCGTATATTGCACAAGATGAACCTCTTGAGGATGGATTTCATACACGATACGATCATGGACAACTTGAAACTAAACGAAAACACGGATGACGAGGTCTACATCCCGCCGTTCAATATGGACTTGTTGCCTAAGCAAATCAAAGATACCATTAATGCTGATTTGGAAGGCAGAAGAAACGAGATATTAAGCGAGGCCAATTACAAAGTGTTAGATGTTGGATGCGGAGGTGGCATATTGTCTGAATCCATGGCGAGGTTGAGCTTCGTTGAACAAGTCAAGGGGATTGATTTGTCTTCAGACGTCTTGGAAGCTGCCAAGTTGCACAAGGAGAAGGATCCGATATTGGAAGACAAGCTCAGTTATAGCTTGATGGCCATTGAAGACCTCCCAGAAGATGAAAAGTTTGATATTGTCACCATGTTTGAGGTGTTGGAACACGTGGACTATCCCTTGAGAGTCTTGCGTGAAGGTTTGAATAGACTCGAAGTCGGCGGCTGGTTGTTCCTTTCTACAATCAACAGAGACTTTGTGAGCTGGTTCACTACTATCTTCATGGGTGAGCATTTGTTAAGAATAGTGCCTGTGGGGACCCATACTTTGGAAAAGTACATCAACCAGACCGAAATCAAAGAGTGGTTGGATGAAGAGAACGGTCTCAGAGATTCGTTCAAGGTCGTGGACACCAAAGGTTGTATCTACTTGCCAGCCTACGGATGGAAGTTCACTTCGTGTGTCGACGTCGGGAACTACTTTATGGCTATACAACGTGTAAAATAATAAAATTCCTTGTAAATACGTAGATGAAAAAAATACACACACACAGCTAGTTTGCAATCTTTTGGGCTTCCTCGGGCTGTTCGTCGATAAACGTAGGCAACTTGTCGGCAGAGACGGGTTCAGCATCATTCAAATAGCTAGGAGCGCTGATACCACTTTCCGCCATCTCGTTCTCGAAATCTATCTCCTCGCCAAGCGCTTCTAATTCAGCATCGAGTTCCAGCTCGCTGATATCATCAGGCACGTCATAACTAGTCAGAAGCGCCTCTTGCAACTCATTCGACTTATCGATCAAGTCCAACATCTCGTCCTGGAGGTTTTCCAACTCGTCTATATCTATCTTCCCGTACGTCTGCTTCAACAGCTTGTTTGCCGTCTTCATGGCGTTGATCGTCACCATGGTGTTCTGCAAGTTATCAGTAGTCATCGACGCCTGAGTCATGTTCCATGACTGGTTCTCTAACTGATCCTTCTGTGCCTCTATCTGCTTCCTCTGTCTCAACAACTTGATTGCCTTCTGCTTGAGAGATGACTTGCCAGGACCGTCTCGCATTCTGCTTATCTTCTGCTGGTATGTGGACAACTCCGCGTTTATCTTGCTGAGCTTGACGTCTAATGATCCGACTCGTTCGTCTATCCCCTTGATGGCATCGTTCAAGGATGGCTTGGGTGCAGTGTTCTTGGTCCCGAATAACCGGTTCATGGTTTGTCCTGTATTAGGTTGATCGGTTGCCCTCCAGATTCCAAAATGTTGGTCGAATTTTTCTTTTCCGTTTTTGTCGCCTTTATAATCCCAGATTCATTTGCCACAATAAACCCACCCATAAAGTATCGTCACCCACAACAAGAATGCCTGAAGTTGCAGAAGTATGTTGGAGATATCTACATCATTTTAAGAAAGAAGTTACTAACAGAACGTGTCTTTAGGTTGCACATGTGTGTGCGTTGTTAAGAAGAAACATCCTTGGGTACCGAATATCCAAAGTGAACTTGTTTAATGATCCCTTACTCCTCCCTATCCTCAAAGGAGCCAAAGATCCAGAGAAGGAACTAGACAAACTAAGGAAGTCGTTGACTGATGCAACTATTGAGTCTGTAGGAAGGCATGGCAAGTACTTCTGGTTGCGCTTGCTGAGCCAAAAGGAAAGCAAGGTCTTGCTTATGCATTTTGGAATGACAGGGATGGTCAAGCTCCGCAACGTCAAGTCCCATTTGATCATGATGGAGAACGGAGGTGACAAGAAGGCATTGAAGAAGATTGAAAACGCAATCAACGAAGTCAAAGAGGAGAAGGAGGAAGAGGATGAAGAATGGCCACCTCGGTTTTCCAAGTTTGACATGGTGCTATCCAAAGACGGACACAACATAGAGTTTGCATTCACGGATGCTCGAAGATTGGGTAGAGTGAGATTACTTGAGGGGACGGGTGTGGCAACCAACGAAGACTTGTTGAATACTGCGCCATTAGACGCGTTGGGTCCAGATTACAGCAAACCCGATATACCTCCCAAACTAACCGATCCATTTGTATTTGGAGACCCGGATCCAGATCACCACGGACGTCCCAGACTATCCATCCAAGATTTCAACAAGCTAATACTATCCAAGAAGAAACCCATCAAGAGTCTCCTTCTAGATCAAGCGTTTTTCGCTGGTGTGGGCAATTGGGTTGGTGATGAAGTGGTGTTTCAGGCACAGATTCACCCAAACGAAGTGATTTCGAGCAAGATTCCCAATGACGACCCAGAAGCAATTCATCCAATTGTGCAGAGACTATATGATGCCTTAATCTCAGTCTGTGAAGAAGCCGTGCTGGTGGAAGGTGACACTGCAAAGTTTCCCAAGAACTGGTTGATGTTGCACCGGTGGGGAAAAGGAAGAAAAGAAAAGAAGAAGACCCCACAAGGCTATGCCTTAGACCATGTTACAGTTGGTGGCAGAACAAGCTGCTACTGCCCCGATCTACAGAAGATGCTCAAAGTAGAGTCTGGTAGAAAGCGTAGAAAGGTAGACAAATAAAAAGACACACACACAAACAAAAGAATGTATTAGTTAATCAACTTGACAACCA
Organism: Candida pseudoviswanathii; assembly: GCA_030565125.1. NCBI lineage: Eukaryota > Fungi > Ascomycota > Pichiomycetes > Serinales > Debaryomycetaceae > Candida > Candida pseudoviswanathii. The sequence goes on along the minus strand of JAJMBE010000021.1, from coordinate 2,110 downwards.
CCTCAGATGCCTCTCTACTGACCTTGTAATACGCCTCATTCAGAATAACATCAGTAAGGTTGACGAACCCGTTACCAACCAACATCTTGATCTCTGCCACATCCAGATCCTTAGCTGTCGAATCGACGTCATACATGCGTTCAAAGTCGTCCAAGCCATACGTCCTCAGTCTCACATTCAACCTCTTGTTTGACCAGGATAATTTCTGAATGGACCCGGACTGCTTCTTAAGTATCTCCAAAAGAATGGTTGCCAGGAAGGAATCGTATCTTCCCATGACATTAACATAGAACCTCTCGAGCGTGTCTCGTGCAAGGGGTTCGACGACCCTGTCAAACCTAATATTCTGTGACATTATCGCAAAGTGCTTCAAAGAGATTAACATGGACATCAATTGAATGATCTCGGATTCCAACGGTCTGGTCTTGAATCTGAGTTCCAACGATTCCACTTTGTCGACTTGGAATATGTTGGAGATAAAAGCGAGTGATGGCTGCTTGTCGACAAATTCAAACGAAAGCTTCTTGATTTCAATGGGTTCAAAGTCGCTTGGTCCCCTGCGTTCAAAGGCATCAGATGTGATGTTTAGAGCCTTGAGCGAGTTCAACTTTAGCTTGGATAATGCTGCCCTTGAGATCGTTTCACCGCTGTAGTTGACCGTCAACTGTGTAATGGTATTCTCAACTGGGAAATCTGGCGTTACCCAAAGTGGGTTCCTCTTGCGTTGCAATATAGTCAAATATTTCAACTTGTTCTCAACCACATGCTCAAACGAAAGGTTGATATCTTTCCTCAATACCGCCTGCAAAATATGATCAGGAATGGCGTCACTATAGAATACAACTTTCTTGACCCATCTGAAGTCGTCGGACTGTACGACTTTCTCAAACTGGTTTTCGGAAACTATGGTGTGCCTCCTGTAAAAAGCACTGTCAACTTCATTCGTTAAAACCACCTTGGGACCTCCGTTATTGACATAGACGGAGGTTAGTAGTCGCCTCTTGACTTGGTGGTGCAACCTTCTATTCATCAACAGGAGCTTCAACCTATCTGTCTGGTTCAAATAATCAATAACTTCTTCGATCAATTCTTCAGGGAGTGCAAGCAAACTGTCGTTTGCCATATGTAGAGCTTTATGAACGGCTGCCTCTTCACCTCCGCGGACGATCATGTAGATGATGAGGATGATCAACATGATGAAGTCGATCTCTAGGGCCTTGAATGCCCCCACAAACACCACTATCAAGCTGACCACGAGGAACAAGACTAGTGAGAAGGCACTAGCTAGTGTTCCGGCAAGGGCCACCAAGAACCCGACAATAGTCGTCAATAACACACCGGGCATAGCAAATAGACTCCGATATACTTAGCAAATCGATGATATCTAGCAAGAAAACGAGCTGATCTCGAGCGATGACTCTAGCTGAGACTCTAGCAAGGGCTTGACACGCAGTAATTGCTGACTATATAAAGTATGTCTGGGGGGTGGTGGTTATATGTGGGGGATTAGGCTACAAGGAACGTATACTGTTTTAAGCTTGCAAAAAAAAAGAAATGCTGCGTTTTGTTTGTCTCCGCAGTTCACTAAAAAAGCCTTCTTGGTTTTCTGATGAGTTGAGCAGTGAGCACAATGGATTGTTCTGGGCCAATCCCCACATTTCAATTATTAATCTTTGGGGAAGGTCTAGGTTTCTTGTGCTTTGGGTAAGAAAGGGATTACCTTTAAGGTTATCTCGACTAACAAGGGAGCAAGGCAATGACAGGTTGGTTCGACCATGAGGAGATTGCTACCCTTGACATCCCTTTGGAAGTGGGGATTCCCTTACTTTTTGCGCAGTACTCAGAGATTCCGCTTACGCAACGTTTGATGTGTGTGTGTGTGTGTGTGTGTGTGTGAGCTTAAGGGGCAGCAACCACAAAGAGAACAACACACCTCGAGGAAGACCCCCCAGCACAATAATAACCATTGTTGACGTAACTGCATATATGCCAATTCACCGAAGGAACAGGCTGTCCATTAATCAAAGTCTACTTCTCCACCCCTACATTATCCCAGCAATGAACGCCAACGACCAGGTCCGTGACATACCGTTGTCAATCTGCGCTACAT